>CAUYQG010110297.1:0-27479 GCA_963574415.1 Tarsius wallacei | reverse complement strand
ATGTTTTGGATGGATATTTCTTGTTGATGGATTGAACATTTTATTATTTTGTAGTTGCCTTTTGTATCTTTTTTAATTTTTAATATCTTAAAGGGTATTTTGTCTGAAATTAAGATCGTGACTCCTCCTTTCTTTTGTGTTCTGTTCGCCTGAAAATTTGTTTCCCATCCTCTTACTTTGAGTCTGTGAGTGTCCTTTCTAGTGAGGTGAGTGTCTTGAAGGCAATAAATTGTTGCCCGGTGATATTTTATCATTTTGCCATTCTACATCTTTTCAGTGGTGCATTTAGTCCATTCACATTTAGGCTAATTATTGAAATGCAAGAGTTGATCCCTGTCATAAGGTTCTTACAGAGTTGTTGTTCCTGTTTGTTTGTTGTCTTTCTTTAGGTTTTGGAGTTGGTTCAAGTGTTTTTAATCTTTTGCCTGTACTCTTGTGAAGAACGTTGTTGTTCTTTTTTCCTTTTTTCCTTTGTTCAATACTTCCTTAAGTGTTTCTTTAGAGGTGGTCTGGTGGCAGCGTTGGTTTTTAGGGATTGGATATCTGGGAAAAATTTCAATTCTCCCTCACTAATGAAGCTTAGCTTGGCTGGGTAGGTTATTATTGGTTGAAAAATTGTTTATCTTTTAGAACTTTGAAGATAGGGCTCCAAGCGCTCCTAGCCTGGAGGGTTTCTGTAGATGAGTCTGCTGCTATTCTAATTGGTCTTCCCTGGTAGGTAGTCTGACCTTTTTCTCTTGCTGCCTTTAGAATTTTTTCTTTTATAGCTACTTTGTTTAGGCAAATTATTATGTGTCTGGGAGTTGATCTTCTCATTTGTTTTCTTGTATTTGGATTTTTGCATCACTGATGAGATGAGGGAAGTTTTCTTGAATGATTTCATGAAATATATGTTCCAGTGTGGCCTCTGACTCTCTCTCTACCTCAGGAAGGCCAATTACTCTTAGATTGGGTCTCTTGAAGTAATCATCCATCTCTTGAAGGTTTTGTTCTGTCTTTTTAAGCTTCTTTTCTATGTTTTTGACAGTTTGGGTTAGTTCTGTATTTTGGTCTTCAAGTTCTGAGATTCTTTCTTCTCCTTGGCTAATCCTGCTTTCCATGCTTATTCGTTTATTTATTTCCATCACAGTATTCTTTACTGCTGTTATTTCTGTCATCAGGTCCTTCCTATTTTCCTCTTGTCTCTCCTCAATTTTTTTAATTCTCTCTATTCTATTAATGTCTTGATGTCTGGGTTTGTTGCATGTGACCAGTCATTCTGGGAGCTCTTCACTGTTTGTGTTCTGAAGTCTGTTTTCTCAGTGTCTGACCTCCCAGGGCTCTGCGTGAGCCCTATATTCTTCTTTTGGTTTTTCTTCTTTTCTGCAGATTTTTCCTCTCTACTTTTCCCTTCCCTCCATTTCCCCATCTTCTTTAATTCTGTTATTCAGGGGTGGAGGGGTTGCTTTTACTTCTGTTTGTTCAATCTCTTATTCTTCCTAATGTATTTCCTCTTGCTTCTTCAGTTCTGGAGTTGAACTATATGTTGAGGGCAGTCCTTTTTGCAGTTTTGAGATTTAATTAAGGGGGGAGCTGTGATTCAAAATCTCTCTGCAGATCCCGGTATCTGCCAACAGGTGTATAGATAGTCTGAAACCCACTTCCCACTACCTTGGAATCTGTTCATGCAAGGGGGTTGTAGGTTTACTCCCTTGGATTGCCAGCAGGTGGTGCTATCTCCCTGCTCCAGTGGACCTTTTTCTGCAGCTGCTGAAGCCTGCAGTTCAGAGAGGAGGGAGCCGGCAATGGGACCTGTGCAGGCAGCGGCCACCACCCTGTAAACAGGGGGAGCTCCACAAGCCTGGCTCTGGGCGACGGGCATGGCGGTGACAGTGGCAGTGGCAGCAGGAGCCAGGCATTGGCGATCTCAGAAGAGCCTGCTTGCAGGGGCTTCATGGTTTGAAGTCGTGGGTCACCTCAGGCATGGGTGGGCAATGACTGCAGCGGCGGCATCCACCGTGATGTCTGAGCAGTAGTGGAGGTGGTGGCTGAGCTCCCTGTGAAGAGCAGGCTGCTGAAGATGGGAGCTGCAGCTGTGGGAGAGAGCTGGGGTCTTTATGAGTGTACTCTTTTGCAAAGGGTCTCACAGACCATGCTGTCCAGTCGCAATCTTGTCAGAAGTCCTGTTTTTACTTTAAACACATGGTTTTTTTGTCAGTTAAGAATAAGAAAAATAAGCTGGGCTCGGTGGCTCAGCCTGTAATCCCGGGCCTTGGGAGGCTGAGGTGAGTGGATTGCCTGAGCCCGTGGGTTCGAGACCCTCCTGGGCAACTTGGTGAGACCTCATCTCTACAATAAATCAAAAATTAGCCGGGCATGGTAGCGCACGCCTGTAGTTCCAGCTACTTGGAAGGCTGAGGCGGAAGGATCGCTGGAGTCCAGCAGGCTGAGGCTGCCGTGGCCGGGAGTGGCCACTGCACTCCAGTCTGGGCGACAGAGTGAAACTCCAACTCAAAAAAAAAAAAAAGAATAAGAAAAATGAAGTATTTTATTTTACCTTCATTTATTTCTCTTTCTTCTTCTACTGTAGTTATGAGTTTCTAGCCTGTAACATTTTCCTTCCTCATAAAACAATGTAACATTTCTTGCCGGACAGATCTGCTGGTGATAAATGCCCTCGTTTTTATTTGTATAAGGAAATCTTCATTTCATCTTCCCTTTATCAGGATAATTTCACTGGATATATATTAGCATTTACTTTTCTATTTAAAATTTAACTAAGGATAATTTCACTGAATATATATTAGCATTTACTTTTCTATTTAAAATTTAACTACTTCACAACACTCACTTCTTGTTGCCTGCTTTCTTATGAAAAGTCAACTGTGACTCTTATCTTTTTCCTTCACTGGTAAGACATTTTCTTCCTTTGGTTTCTTTTAAGGTTTTCTGTTTGTCTTTGGTTTTCTGGAGTTTGAAGATGGTATACCTAAGTGTATTTTTTGAAATGTGTCTGTTTCCTGTTCTCTGAGCTTCCTGGATCTGTGGTTTGGTGTTTGTCATTTATTTTGGAGTGTTGGCCATTATTTTTTTTTTTGAGTTGGAGTCTCACTCTGTCACCCAGACTGGAGTGCAGTGGCCGCTCCCGGCCACCGCAGACTGACCCACTGGGCTCTGGCGATCCCTCCGCCTCAGCCTTCCGAGTAGCTGGAATTACAGGCATGTGCTACCATGCCCGGCTGATTTTTTGATTTATGGTAGAGATGAGGTCTCGCCAAGTTGCCCAGGCGGGTCTTGAACCTGCGGGCTCAAGCAATCCACTCACCTCAGCCTCCCAAAGTGTGGGATTACAGGCTGAGCCACCGAGCCCGGCAGTTGGCCATTATTAATTCAAATATTTCTTCTCTTCATTTTCTTTTCCTTTTGGTATTTCAACTAGCCATTTAAAAAATCTGTTTTAAAGAGCTTGGATTAAAAATTATCTTTGTATTTCAGTTTGAACAGCTTCTATTAATTCATTTTCAAACTTACTAATTCTTTCTTTATGTTTGTCTAGACTCTTGATGAGCCCATCAAATATGTTCTTCCTTTATGTTATAGTGTTTATGATTTCTAGCATTTCCTTTTTGATTTTATCTTAGGATTTCCATCTCTTTGCTTATATATTTGTTGTCTTTGCAAGTTTGTCATTATAATTTTTAACGCATTATATAGTTATTTCAAGTTCCTTATGTATTAACTGTAATACCTGTATCATATCTGAGCCTGATTCTGATGTTTGCTTTGTCTTTTCAGATTTTAGTCTTTCCTTTGGTGTGTCTTGAATTTTTTTGTTGAAACATGGGCACATTTTGTCTTTTAATAGAATGCATTGGAGATAAATAAACTCCTGTATTAGGATTTATGTTAATCTGGCTTGGAATTTAGAAATTAAGCTTTATTTAATTTTAGCTATAGTTTTAGATGCCACAGGTTCATATACCTCTAATTTCCTTGTTTGTGTTTCCTACCTTCACCTTCTCCAAGTCCTCTTCTTCATATACAGTTGTGTTTTGTGCCCGTTTCAAATATAATCCACTGTTATTATATTGAAACCCTGTTGGTGTGATAGAACAGTGTGGGGCCGTTTTCTTTATCTTTTTCTTTCTTTTTTTAAATTTTTAATAGGAGTCTCACTCTGTAACACACTTATGGCCACTGCAGGCTAGGCCTTCTTGGATCAGGTGATCCTTCCGCCTCAGCCTTCTAAGTAGCTGGAACCACAGGCATGTGCCACCACACCTGGCTAATTTTTTGATTTATTGTAGAGACGAGGTCTCGCCATGTTGCTCAGGCTGATCTCAAACCCCTGAGCTCAGACAATCCTCTCACTTCTGCCTCCCAGGTGTGAGCCACTGCACCTGGCAGTTTTTGAATCTTCCAGTAAAATCTCTGTCTTTCAGTGGGCCTGAATCTCATAACTCTGACTTTCCCTCTATAACTTCTCCAACCCTCAATGGTCTTAGGTGAGATAAGAAAGCTAAAGGGGGCTGACATGGGAAGAATTCCCTTCCCCAGCGTAAATAAGACTCTAAAAAAGTCCTTTCCTCTAATCATAGATCTTTGTTATAGAGAAGGTTCTGGTAATCTTCATGAGGACTACTCTTCTTGTGCTTCTTCCAGAATTACAATGTGATCTTTGTAGGATCCTCACTGTGCAAACCTGATGGAGTTCCTGGAGGTAAAATCTATGAGAGTGTGAGTCCTCTTTTAAGACTGTGTCTCCTAGATGTTTTTCATTCTCCCACTAGTCTAACTCAAGCCCACAGCAATTCAGTAAAGTTACCACTTCAGGTTTTCTATCATTTAATGGCTCATATGACCTCTGCTCCCAGTAAGCACATCTTTGGTATTATTTTAGGATCTGTCTGTATCTTCAGATTTTGAGGTGGCAGTCTGCCCAGCAAACTCAATTTTCTGATGGGTCCAAGAAAATACATTGATTTTCAGTTGTTTGTTTGTTATTGTAAGAATGGAAGTGATGACTTCCTTTTACGTTTTTTACAGGAAGTCTGCTTTCACTACTATAGTTTTTACCATCCTATATGGCATATAATTTTACTGTTTCTTGTCCTATGACTTTGTAGATAGGAGGGGGTTATAGACTAAGCCCATCATGAGCTGATTCATTATGTCCTTTGGAATATTAATTTATATACTACTTTAGAGTTGAAGTTAATAAAAATTTTATTGTCATAAATTAAATACTGAATTTCAAATAATATTTTACAGAATCTTTTGGACTGTTTTTTTACATTGAATTTTAATATTTGCAATAAAAAAAAGCCAGAATTTCTTGAATAATTTGCTAGGTGACTTGTGTAGGACAAGAAGTTTACTTGAATTGTTTCACTAATTTTATATAAAATCACCATAAGTATATCACTCATAACTACTTTATTCATAAAGAAACAAATTCAGAAAGATTATGTGACTTGCTGAAGGTCACAGAACTAGTTTAGAACTAGTAGGATTTGAATTTAGGCAATCCGACTTCAGTCTTCCCTCTTAAAGTCTTCATAATATTGGCGGTCAGAAAGTCCTTTGGGATTGGCTGTATGAGTTACTCTCTAGAATGGCAAAACACAATATAATATGTTCTTTTACATTCTGTGGTCCTAAGGTGAACAGATGGTTGGTTCTGGTACCTAACTAACTTTAAATGGCAGCTTTATTCTATTTATTTAATTTATTCACATAGGTGAAAAATTTGCATCTAATTTATTGTAAATGTGTCCTCACACAACTGTAATTTATATTTTTCTTGGGTAATGTATTCAAATTTTCCTATGGTCATTGTGGAGGGTTTTAAAATTTCTTATTTAAGAATGCAGCACATGATCAAAATGGTGAGACATTCTCACTTTTCTCTGTATCCCCTCTGCTTTTGCAACGTGACTTTGCAGTTTCTCCCACCTAGAGGTATGGTTTATTTCTTTACCCTTAGTGTTGACTCAGGCTCATAATTCAGTTTTCCCTGTTACATGTGATATGAGTGGCATTGTACCAATTTCAAGCTGAGATCTAAAAATAGCTTGCATGTTTCTGTTCTCTTATTTATCAGTTTCCTGAACCACCCTATGAAAAACAATAGTAAGCTACGTATGGCCCAGTTAACCCTGGCTTAGTTGATACCTGGCCAGTCAGCAGGCGTATGAGTAAGGCCATCTTAGATCACTAACTTAATAATGACCTCAGCTAACTTAATAATGACCTCAGACACATAAGCATGTCTAGCCTAGATCAGCCAAGCATGTCTCAGGTGCGAAGGACCACGTTGCCCAGTTGTAGACTTGGTGGCAATATAAATAGTTGTTTTATACCTCTGAGGTTAGAATGACCTGGGGTGCAGAAAAAATCTTAGTACAAATCATAGGCTAGATCAAGTATATAGCAGATGAGATGTTTGATGAAGAATTTTTGTTCCTTTCATAAAAGGTAAATAAAGTCATTTAAAGGCGAATATTTTGGACATCCCAGTAGTTATTCAGCTTTTCTACATGCATGAAGAATTTAAAATAGTAGTAGTAGTAGAACTAATAAGTAGAGTAATAATAAACACATTTATAACACATATAATACATGATAAGATCTTTATATGTAATAGTGATTTGATTCTCAAAACAACTGATGAGGTAGATATATTATTTTCTCCATTTAACTATTAACTCCATTTAACAAAACAATAATTTAAGAAATTTGGGTCTATCTCAACACTTTAATACTTAGATTTCTTGGTACTCTTAACCCTCTCCATGCCTTGCATAACTTTGTATCTTCTACTCAGAAAGCTTTTTTTCTTCAGAAGGTTTTAAAAGTCTATAATTATGCATATAATTAGTGACACAGCAGTGGTTCTTTAGGCTACTGCTAATGTGTAGAACACCAGTCACCAATTTGCTGCACATCACAACTCATCACAACTTGAGATCTAAAAAAGAACGCAAGTGAAACATCAGTTGTAAGATAAACTGTTCACCAAGTTCCTTTTCTACAACAGTGGCTACTGACCATTTGGAGTCAAAGATCCTTGAGAATATAATGGAAATTATAAATTCTTCCTAAAAAAATATGTAGACAAACCAAATATACGATCACTGTTAGAATTCCTTGATCTCCCTCTGACGCCCATCTTCAGGCCTCAAAATAAGATAGATAAGGGCATTTGTTTTTGCATAAAACAAAAACCACCACAGACCTTTAGAGCTGTGCATTTAGAGGACCTCATTTAAATATCCCTGCTATGTTCTACTCTTATCGTGGCTTTTATATTTTGACCTGTAAGAAAATGTCACAAAACATGGGGTATTGTATATTGTCATTTGTCAAAGAATTTTTTCCACTCCATCAGTTCATGACCAAACTTTATATGAAATAGGGGGACCATTTCTAAATCTTTGCCTAACAATATTATATGAGACTATATTATATATTTATCTTGTGGGAAAAGTAGTTTTGTAATTGTTTATGACTTCCTTTGTACTTTTTCAACTATGTTTACAGAGGTATTTTAACAGACATAACCATTGTACTTACTTTCTTCTATTTTGTTTTACTATTTGAGTATCAATTTCCTTTTAGTTTAATTTATTTGTTCTCCTTCCTCTTCCCATTCCTTGTTATTGAATGCTACTTCACTCTGTATGGAACCTCAAATGCTTTGTGGAATGAAGTGGAATATTGATTCATAAGTGAAACAAAGAAAGAGGTAAATGTGTCTTTTGAAATATTCAAGTCATCAATGTGTTCTTGTAATTTCCAGGGAATATGGATTTCACAAAGGAATTTGTCAACATTTCCCAGGTTTTAAGTTTCTGAAAAATAAGTGTCTTCACACTGGGGTTTTACAGTCAGATTTACATTTGTGTGTACAACATTATTTTGGAATAATACAACATCTTTATGATAATAGAGTTTAGGTTTTCTTTATTCCCAACTCTGGTTCGGGCCTGTTTTTGATAAGCTGCCAAATCCCTCTGCACCTGTGTTGCTCTGTGTCTAAAAGTGGAGTAATAAAATATGCTAACTCCCTTCCTCTTGAGGAGTATGCCTTTCTATATACAAGATTTAAGATTCTTGAAACAAAATCCTTTGTGCCTAAAAGAACAGCCTGGGCCATTATTTCCACTTCATGTTGTTTGCCTCCTCAGTTATACTAACTTGAGTGTCCCTAGAGTGAAAGTCATAATTATTCTGAGAATGCACCCAAGAAAAGTTAAGATGTTTATTATTCAATCAGTGGATATGTTGTGGTTGGACTTTCTGTAACCAGAGCCCCTTAAAGTGACTAAAGCATTTGTATGAGGAATAACTTGTGGGCTTGCAGTGTCTGGTGAGACCTGTTTAGTAGGGTATGGCAATAGTAAAGACTTCAGTCCCACTAGGCTTACTCCGTGAAGTGCTTTTAGATTGCTCTTAACTTTCCGGCTGTCTCTTGCATCCACCTGATTTGTGTTCCGGTGGAGCAGGTGTTTTGTTCTACATTCCCAATAGCATAAAAACTCAAAAAGCAGTTGACTGATGGGAGCTCACTGCCATTCAAACATTCAGAATGCTTGAGAAATGCAAGTTGCTTGCTCATAAGCTCTTCAATATCACAGTTTACCTGATGAAAATATAGGAATAATAGGGAACCTTCAGGTTAAATGGACTAAAGTGTGATGCATATGTACCCAAGAACATAGATTTATGTTATGAAAGAGGCAGAAGAAATTCTGTTTATTGGAATCGACCTTTTTTTCGCAAATGAGAAAGCCAAGGCACAATAATATCTCTAAGGTCAGAGAGTACTAGAGAAAGAGCAAGAAATAGAACCCAGGTTGCCTGATATCCAAAATAAATGTTTTTTCTATGTCCTATAACATATTTGTTTCTCTTACAACAGCACTATTTTTCTATTGCAAGGCTTCAGGGTATGACCTTTCTATTCCAACATCTTTTAGGTTCTTAGATTCTATGAAAATGCACTTTTGGCCGGTGATGACACCTTTGCACATGGAATCTAGTTAGAGAGAAAATGTAGCTGATTTCTTTTCCACTGCAAAACAATTTTTACTTCTGTTTTATAGCTACCGTAGTATGTAATATTAATTTAATATTAATAATTTAAATATATTCATATTTAAGTCAACCAGTCATTAGGGGGTGGAAATTTTGAAAAACAGTGTTATGTCTACAGTATGTAGAGCTTTACACTTCAAAAACACTAATTGTAATTTGAATTAGTGAGTAGATAGTTAAATGAAGAAAATAAGATTAAAATTAGAAACTAAATTATTAGTTTTACTGGGAGTTTGATATAATAGTTTAAACCTAGATGAGGATAAACTTAAGAATATTACAAGAGACAATATATGGGTTATTAGATAGCTTTTATATTTCACTGCAGATTTGTATAATTTTAAACATTGTTCTTCTGTATGAACTAAAATTATTTTAGATTTTACTCAGAAAACCAATATTTAATGAAATGTAAATGTTGCCAAACTACATATTTGTATAAGTGATTCACATCTACACCTACTTGTGTCTAGTGCTTTATAAATACATCCGTATTCTGTACAAAAATGTTCTATTTATCATAGTACTTAACTTTTGACTTTAAAATGTATATAGTTTTGCCTCCTTGGAAGACAGGGTGATGATTTCTGAATGAACTAGAAACTGACCTTGCATATGACCCAGCAATTTTCCTATTGAGAATATACCCGGAGGAACTCAAATCATTATACAAAAAAGATACCTGCACACGTATGTTTGTTGCAGCTCTATTCACAATAGCAAAACCATGAAACCAACCATGCTGCCCATCAAAGCTGAACTGGACAAAAAAAAAAAAATGTGTTACATATATACAATGGAATACTATGCAGACATAAAGAAGGAAAAACGTATGGACTTTGCAACAATTTGGATGGCTTTAGAGTCAATCATTCTCAGTGATCTATCACAGAAACAAAGAACAGAGAACCATGTGTTTTCACTCATAAGCGAACCTTGAACAATTATTACAATACCTTAAAAAAGGGATTGGCAGTAGTGGGAAACAGTCAGGGGAGAGAGGTGGGATTGGCAGTTGAGGGAAACTGCTAGTGGAGGGAGGGGCATACCTCATCTACAAGGGTACGTGCATAATCAACATTTGTATACCTAACCCTGAATTGTACCCCACATCTTTATAATAAAAAAAATAAAAATAAATGTGTATGGTTTTGAAAATTGATCTTTCCTCTAACTTTGTTATTATAGCAAGGGACTAATATATTTCTGCTGCTTAATTAGGTTCCTGATCTTTTCCTGAATGGTGCTTAGAAGGCTAAAATTTGGGGGTTAAATATTTTTATTCTATCTGCTTAGCTTTTGTCCAAACTTTAAATAAAATATTTGTCTCATGACTAATAACATGTCTTGCCATGCTGTTGATATTTGCTGATGATTATCTGTGTGAGATAACACTGTATTGGTTTTGTATTGAGAAATCAAAAAGTAACTTCAAATTTAAGCTTTTTTCAATAGAGGATATGTACAACCATGGCAATAACGCTACAAATGACAATATCTTGAAAAGTGTATGTTTATTTATCTTTTAGATTATAGGCTGAGTATAAGTAGACTGGGCTGACATGATAAGTCTGTGATGCCAAAAACCTATGTTTTTATAAAATTGTTTATTTACCATTCTCAATGGAATACCCCCATGTAGGCTGATGAGTAGGGCAATAGAAGAAAAATAATGGTTTAACCCTTTAGGAGACTGACCAAAAAAAATCACAATACAATATCTTCTCAGATCTCATTGATCCTATTTTGGCTATATAGTTACTCTTCTATTGCAAAGTAGACTAATAATTTAATCCAAGTATTCATATATATTATTACAATTTCCATATAATGCTAGAAGGAAAAAGGGAGATACTTGGGGAAAACTAGCAATTTGTGCCAAGGGTTAAAATCCTTTGATATTGTCTTCTGTTTTGTTTTCACTCACTTTTTTTACTTCAATTTGAATAATTTCTACTGATCTATTTTGAATAGATTCTGTCTTCTGTTGTCTTGTCTGCTGACAAAAAATCTTCATTTCTGATGTCATACTTCTAAATTATAGACTTTCCACTTGGCGATTTTTTTATAGTTTCCATCTCTCTGCTGAAATTCCATGATGATTGTTTATGCACATTATCTTTCTTTTCTACAGAATTCTTTAATATATTAATGAAAGTTAAAGTATTTGATATTTTCAATATTTAAGTCATCTCTGTATGATTATGTTGTTTATTTCACCTCTTCACAAAGACTTATTCCTTTCTTGTGTGTCTTAATTTTTTATGAATTCTAGAATTATCTGTAAAAGAACAGTAGAGACCGAGGTAAATAGTACCTTTGCTTAGAGAGGTGCATTCCTATTTTTTCTGTCAGGCTATTACTATGGGAAATTGAGCCAAGCCAGACAGTAGTTGAGTTGGGTTTGATGTTATTGTTGCTGTAGTTATCTTTAGTGCATCACAGGTTTCAAATTTCCCAACAGTGGGTTATTGCTACCTTTTGCTTAATGTGAGGTTAGTATGCCAAAGAAAATTTCTATATATTCCTGCTCCACAGTTGACTTTTGGCAGACTATGTACACCTGCACCAACGAAGAGATCTTTTCATGCTATTGCCCTTCTAATGATATATTGCTGTTGCTATTACGTGGTATGCAGTAGGAGCAAGAGATGTCTTTACATTTTTGTGCTCTAGCTTCTGTCTTAGGCAGGCCCTCTCTCCCTAGGTCTTTCTAAGCATGACTGTTGTTTCTCATGGCAGTCAAACTCTGTTTTTTGTCTGGAGATTCTTTATTTGGAAAAATTTCTGCCCTTCCGCCAATAGAAGAAAATCTCTCTTACAGAGACAGACAAATTTGCTTCTGTATCTTCGTTATCAGCCTGATACCTTTGCCTGGAACTGGTGGCAAAAAGTTTTCTACCATTGTTCCAGCAGAGTCAGACAATGTTTGCTTCTACTAGTTACCTTTGCCTAGGAGTAGAGGTTAGGGTTTCCTGCCCTTCATTCCCTGACTTATAGCTTTGATTCATATGAGAAAAAGCTTGAAAGGTGGACAGGGATTCATGCCTGTGCTCCATAAAGGTGGAACTCTTTAGATATCATTTCCCGCCCCGAGTCTTTCTCATGAGCGCATGCTGGAGGCTCAGAGTAAAGAACTAGAGAGTGATTGCGGAGTCGCTTGTACCTGAGACTCCCAGGTAATTCTAAACCTTCACCCTAGCCCACGCTTGGTCTTTGAAGATGCATTAATGTTTCAGCTGCTTTCCTTTATTTGTATGCTAGTCCCTTCTTACTCCTGTGCTCTGTAAAGGTAAAACAGTTCATGTATCTCTTCTTTCCTTAGAGGGCTTTTCATCCTTTGGAATTTACTTTATCCTTCACTTCCATTCTCAGATGGGTTTGAAATGTTATGATTTTGTAGTTTCTTCCTGGTGTTTTTGTTGTTGTTGTTGTTAGGAAAGAGGTGATGTTTTCTTGTGGATTTATACATCTTAAGTTGAATAGAATCTGCTCTGGGGTTTAAACAGATCTTGTTAAAGTACTGCCTTTTATTTAAATGGTTTCTTGGCATTGATAAACTTGGAATGTATTGTACTAACTGTGTGTGATCTATTACAAAACCAGTTTAGTAATTCTTAATTGTTATCTTGGTGTTAAAATTGTCTGACCTAGTAAATCTAGCCCAGCCTTAGCTAGTGTGTGAACCTAGCTGAATACTTCAATATCTGCATCCCAAGCAGTCTTTGACATTCTTCATTATTTTTCACATATCCAATTTACAGGAGAGAGGGAGGTTTGTGATGCTGGAAATTATATGCTCTAGTGATATGAATACATTTAGCTATTTGTAAAGATCATAGATAATATCATTAACATATGTCAAGGGTCTAGTCTATTCTATTTAGAAGATGTAACAGGCTGAAATATACCTAGTTATCTTCTAGAGATTCTATCTAACCCTCCAATCCATGAAGATTGATATATTAGGGTAAGTGTATGACTTCTTTTTAATAATATTTGGGATGAGAATCATTTATTTTATATAAGTATTAAACACAAGTTAATTCAATGCCTATTTAACCCAAGAAAGTTATTTTTAATACTACTTATTGTGTGTAGAATACTTGGTATAAATGTTATGTAGGAGTGAATACATGTCTTTGTTAAGCAACTTCCTCAAACATTTGGATATACAGTACAAAGATTCAAATATGCACTTGAAAAAAATAGTAGATTAATCTACATCATGGACATTCATCATAAACAGCATATCATCAAAATAGTAAATATTAAGTCTGTAAAGGAGAAAGACCTATTGTATCATTACAATGACTGTATAATCACTATTGGGTTTTAGACTAGAATTAATTAATGTTTTAAAACAGAGCTTAGCTCAAGCTTTTAACATCTTACAAGATAAATGCCAGCTTTTCCTTTCCACTTCCCATTTTGAAAATTACTAAAGTGCACACTTCACTTGAAGGTTAATAAATATATTTAGTTGTAACTTAATAAATATTGTACAGAAGAGATAAAATCAAGTTAATGATGTGTGCCCAGTAGAAATAGTCTTTTTTGCCAAACTGTAAGAGCCTTCTCTTCTCTACAAGGAACCAATCTTCATAAGCTATAAGAACTACCTATTTGATACACTCTATTAATTGTAATTAAAACATGAACATCTACTTTGCTATGCTTTCATTTAAGAGATTTTGAGCAGCTTCCATATTTGCTTCTGAGTAGGGGGTTTTTGTATTGTGATTAAGACTTATTTTGAACCTCGATACTATATGTCATTACTTGTGATGAAATAAGCTGTGGGATCGGTACTTTGTACTGTTTTTCCTTATGCAAATTTTTAAAAAAATCTATCGATATAATGACATTTAAATACTGCGATGTGTTTGGAAATAAATGCTTGAATACCCTAGTCATTTAGTATTCATTGTCATAATGTTAATCATGATGGTCTTATTTGGTGTTATTTGGATGTAATTTCATTGCAAGATCATACAAAATCCTCTATTACTTGTCTGGATTTAGTCAAGTGTATCTGCCTTAGCATATCTGCATTTGGCAGGATTCCAGTTTCAAAACTTCTGTTAGAGGGATATTTGTAAAGTGGAAACCAGTGTGCAGGGAGGAGCAAACCTACCCATCAGGAAGTTTAATTTAGATGCCCTTGATCTGGTTCAGGTTCACTGGTTTGATTTTGAAAATGTGTTTCCTCTAGCTCTCCAAATTTTCTTCTCTATAACTTGGATAAGGTCAATTAGACTAAGAGAGGAAGTGTCCACACCTAATGTGCAAATGCAAATGATTGGCTTGCTGTTCTTGTGAAAATGCCAGAAATTGCATGTGTTAGTATTATCTTACATTGTAGAAAAAGCCAATTTGATAATTGCGAACGGCTTTCTGCAGCTGTGAATGCGCCCTTCCAAACCAATAGAAAACCACAGGAGGCCCAACTGTGAACATTCTTTTGAAAATTCTATTTACAAAGTGTATCCATTAACAAACTACCCCACAGCTTCCTTGGGAATTAAACAAAGTCAGATCTGGTGAAGTAACAGTGCTACTCAATGGAGCTTGCTCATATTGGGTCTATGGTATTCAGCTCCCAGCAGAGTAGAATTGGTAGGCTTTCTTAAAAACTTTATAAAATTATTCTATTAATATAAATAAATGGCTTAACCACCATAATCACAAAAAGCTAAAAGTCTAAATGTGTTTTATAATAAGTATTTAAATGATACTATGCTTTAAGGATGTACCTATAATTTGTTTCCAAGTTTTTCATGAACCTATTCCAAATCCCAAGAAATTTACTATTTATTCCCTTGTATTAGTTGTTTTTTCTTAATGTCTATTTCCTCCCCCAAATTGTAAGCATTTTGAGGGCAGGCAAAAGTGTGTGTATGTGTGTGTGTGTGTGTGTGTGTGTGTGTGTGTGTTTGCATGACTTGCTATTTTGTGGGCTCCCTGTAGATATTAATTGCTTGAATATACACATATACTGGTATTAGAAAATAAAGCAAAATTTTGTGTAATATATTTGAAGATCTTAACATTTAAAATCAGATACTTATTTCTCTGCACAGAAATTTTACTCATTTTTATAATTTTTAGAGTTTATGGATGTGACATTCACCAATAAAATATATTGTGTGTTTTTACTGCATTGTTCACTATTTTTAAATAAAATTAATAAGACACTAAAAATATACCAAACTTTACTATAAAATTTAGCCTAATTCTTTAAAAAAATTCTTATTCTTCTTTAAGTAAAGATCAGAATTTTGAGGCATTTAGAAAAGTCAAGAAGGCTTCTAGCTGACCATAATGACCCCAGCAAAACTACAACTATATAATGAGATAGTTATTTTTGAGAACTCCTAGAAAGGGAGGATGCATTTCTCTTTGTAGTTTGGTTTATGTCAATGAGAACTGAAATATATTTAAGTGTTTTTTTTTAATGGAGTTTATTTTTCTAGTTCAGGCTATGGACCCTGCTTCACAGTCTAAATCTCTCCACAAATATCCAAAATTGCCTCATACCTATAAATTCAGTTCAGATCCTACGCAATATAGTAGGTGAAGGAAATTGTTAAGCTTAAGAAATAGCAGAGGTGCACATAGTCTTTAGGAAGGTGACAGGTAATTCTTTCCATCCAAAGAAAAAGAAAAGACTTAAATCTAACTATAATCTGTGACCAATTGTTTTGAGTTGATTTCCCATTTCCTTCCAGCATAAAAAATACATACAAATAATAAAAACCACACTAAATTATAGGTCCACCAGAAGACAAACAAAACAACAATAGTAAAATGAATATTTTCAACAACAAAACTTTATATTCATCTAATTTTTTATATAGCAGACTGGTACTAGGTTTCTGAAAGCAGTTGTTTAATACTTGCTGGATATGTGTTGGTTTTTTTTCCTTAGAAAAATCGAATTATTGGTAGGGTTAGTCTAGACTGAATAAAGACCACCTTCTAGAAGGTGAGACAGAGGCTTCAAGTCAGTTTTATCCTGGGCATAATTGCAGCTACAATTTTCATGCCTTTTGTGTCCTGGAGAAGAAGCGTTTAGTTACACAAAAATTGGTCTATTTATAAGGAGGAATTTCTATCTCAGAAACTTACATAGGACAAATTCACCAAGAAACAAGTGTAAAGGGGTATATAAGGAAATTTTAATTCATATAAATCCAGAAGGAAATGAGCAATTTACCTTTCAGCCCTAATCAACAACATTGTGTAATGGTGCCTCTGAATGAGGCCTCTGAATTGTCCATTCTCTCAAGATATTGGTCAATAAATCAGACTATTATGAATCAAGGAAACCATTAGTTAAAAATCCCTGAACTTGAGCTTTCAAATAAGAATTATGTTATTTTGATACATTAAATTGATGGTGTACCCTTGACATGGATGGCAATTTTTTTTTTCACCTGAGACACATAATAGGGTTAAAAATTCAAAATCTTCCTTATTAGGACTAAAAGGTAAATTGTTGCTTTCTAGCTTGAAATTTCTTGTAGTCTCCTCATTCTCAGTTGTGGGTTTGGTCTTGTTCTTGTTTCATACTAATCTACCCCAACTTTGAGTTTCTTTAGTGATTAGTTCTCTAATTAGTAGTTGTATAAAGTACTCAGTGTTTGCAGCTGAAAGCTTTCAAAGTTTACTTCCAGAATTGACTATCTAATCTTACTTTGCTTCACTGTGTGCTGCAAAATAGCAATTGTTTTTAGGTAAAGCCATCCGTCTCTCAAATATTTACCGAATGCATTCTCTTTTTTGAGTGTGTGGCCTATGTTTCCTTTCTGTGGTCAAGGAAGAGATATTTAAGGAAAAAAAAAAAAGAAGTCCTAAAAGGTAAGAGTGCTTTCTGGTTGGATTGCATTGTCACTTCCTGTGCAACACCATTAAACAGCCCTAATGGCTCTGGTAACTCAGAGTCATTATTTATAAATTATGTTTCATTCTTTGCAAGATGTGGGTTATATTGATACATGATTATATGGGAGCTTTGTATTCTTTTCTTCTTTTTTTAATGTGTCACTCTTTCTTATTCCCATCTACAGACAAATTATAAATGGACAGTAATCATTCATATATTGTTTTGGTTTTATATATTGTACAGTTTAGGGCATTATATGCTATTAAAATGCACCTTATTGTTTAGCTGAAATAACTAATGGACCTATTTGAAAAGAGAGGTTCTATTTCATCCAAGGAAATTACTAATGGAAAAAGCAAATGGTGAATTGTGTGGAAAATGTCCTATCAACCTGAATAATCCATTTATATAATGATAGTAGATTTGTCTCTTGAGGTACCTTCTGCTGCTATCATTCTATAATTATGGATATTCAAATTGGATCCCTGCAATAATGATCGCTTTGAGCGCTCTGAGATATTTCTGTATTAATAGCAGAGTACCTACCTCTCCAACTGCATTTCATGCTAATCTTTCCCTAGATCAAGGATTAGCAAACTTTTAAAAATAAATGACCAGATAGCAAATATTTTAGACTTTGCGAGGTATTTAGTCTTGGTTTCAACAAGTCAACTAGTTTTTTAAACAGTGTCAGACATTTATTGACTATAAGAAGTAGAATTTTGGCCAGGTAGTGTAGAAGAGTTGGGCAGAGTGTGGGAGTTATTTTCTCAACCAAAAGGCACATAACTGGGAAAATGCTGTAAATTCAGAAGAGATCTGGTGTATGGGCAAAGTTAAAACCAATTGATTCAAAGTTGAAATGACCTGATTTTACTATTAGCCACCTGGAGCCCTGGATGCTATATGGAAGGAGTACAAAATTTCTGTGAAAGTGAAGAGGGAATGGGTCCCACTGAAGGTGCCAGACTGGTGCCTTTAAGGGAGTGACAAGATGTCTGTATCATTGTCCAGAGGCTGTGGTCAGTTCAGTTGCCTCTTAGGTGAGTCCAGATCACTAAAAGGGGTGATATCTCAGAAGAATGTAGTCCATGGTGGCAGCAGCATCTCAGGCCTCCCTACAGACAGATCCAGGCCTGGTATTCTTTTCTACAAGATTTTCAGTCTGCCATTGCAGCATGAAAGGGCAATAGAGAATAGTAATCCAAAGGGTTGTGGCTGTGTTCTAACAGTGTTTATAAAAGCATAGATGATATGGATATAGTCATGGTTTTCTGACCTTTAAGTTACTCTGTACTGACCATGTTGGCCATTTTTCATTCTTCAGTTCTTCAAACAGGAAAAAGTTCTTTCCTCTTTAGGCCTGTTCCACCACTTAGAATATCCTTGTACCTGCTTTTCTGCATCATTAACATCTTCCTTTTAAAAAAAATCTAAGTTTAACTGAAACTAGGCTCAAAGATAAGGTAACCATATATTCTGATTACATTCTGGTTTGCCTGGATTTACAACTGTGGTCCCACTGAAATTGCTTATGTGTCACCCGTCACTTTCAAATGTGACATGGTTGGGGTGAGAAATTACTGGCCACTCTACTCAAAGAGGAGTCTTCTGACTATTCTGTGTAATGAAGACACTATCAGAGCAACAATAGTTTATATTCCAAACACTAGAATTTATATTACTTATGTGTACATTCCCCTGGTAGAACATGAACTTCATAGGGATAGGGTCAAGTCTATTCTGTTCATGTTGTATTTCTACTCTAAATATACCACTTGCAAGAAATACAGTATTTTCAGAAAATTTAAATGAGTGAATACATTACATAATCTCTTAATTTCTCATCTAAGCATAGCAAAAATCTTCATTCATATACAATATCTCCAGTGAACAAACTTTTTTTTTCTTATATTGATTGCTCGCTGCTACAGATTTTCCTTCACCTCAGCTGAGAGGTGGGATGCAGGTTCCTGAATTGATGGATCTGACAACAGCCGAGTCTGGATTTTTGCTTAATGGCACCTTGTACATACCACCGTACGGATTTCTGAGCTGAGGTACTATGATAAGCATCACTGTACGAAGACCTCCTTGGATCGTCAGAAGGTGGCAGTGTTCTTTAAATGAAACTGATTTAATCTCAGCCATCCTATCCTCCTAGAAAATGGGACCTATTGTCCAGCTAAGAAACTTTTAAAAATTCCCAATATCTGTACTACACCTTTTCTCTGGCATTTAGGATTTACACAATGGTAATTTTTTCTTCATTTAAATGGAGATGATTTTTTTCATTGTTTCCAGAAAGGTTGATGGAATTTCCTTCTGCTCAATCTTATTTAAAGGATGTAGTGATGTTCACTGTAAATAAAGGAGTTTTGCATAACTAAGCAAATTCTAAGCTGAATATAAAGTTTTTAAGCAGACTCAAATTGTGAGAATGAATTTGTGTGTGTAGTTGAAAATATAGTAATGTATTCTTGCTAATTAAAATGAATTTTTATTAGTCTTAGACTGCTGCTTTGAAAAACTGCAGAAAGAAATGTTTGCACTTGGTTTGGTGGGAACTTAAGCAACTCGAAAGTTTACTACCAATCAAATCTTTTATTTACTTCTTAATATGTGAATATATTAATGTTTTTATCTTAACATCCCCATTTTACTTTTTGAATATGTTAATTTCTGCTTTAAAATCTTCATTTCCAAAGAAACAGATGCAGCTTCCACATTCAAGTTAGAAAATAAATTGCATGCTCTTATTTTTAACAAATGTTTCTTTTTGTTAAAAAGAAGCACTAAGAATGATTTGTGTTAAATAATTATTTATCTTATTAATTATTAATATAATTCAGTAAGTAATTAATGAGATATGGTCACTTTGTTAATATAGAAATGATTCAATGCTGAGTCATTGAAAAAATCAATAGCCTAGTTTTGATTATACAAAAAATAATTAAGTAACAAAGTATCAGTAACAATTAAAAGCATTAGATGGTTACTTAGTCCATTTTCTACTGCTATACCAGAATACCACAGACTGGAATAATTTATAAAGAATAGAATTTTATATGGCTCACAATTAAGGGGGCTGAGAAGTCTAAGAGCATGGCACTGGCATCTGATAAGGGTCATCCTGTAGTGACAGGGAACTTATACTTTTATCAGAAGCCCACTTCTGAGAAAAAGGGCATTAATCCATGCAAGAGGGCAAAGCCCTCATCTTTATCATCTCTTAAAGTTTCCCCTCTTAATACTGTCATAATGGCAATTAAGTTTCTAACTCATGAACTTTTGGGGACACATTCAAACCATAGCATATGGTGTTATGGATTGAATGTTGTAACCCTATAATTAATATGTTGAAGACCTAATCCCCCAGCATCTCAGAATGTGACCATATTTGGAGAAAGGATCTTTAGGAGCAATTGAGCTAAAATGGGGTTTTCAGGATGAACTCTAATCCAACATGACTAGTGTCTTTATAAGAAAAGGAAATTTGGACACAGACAAATACAGAGAAAAGATGATGTAAAAAACATAATGAGAAGATTCTGATCTACAAGCCAAGGAGAGGGGCTAACTGTGCTGATACCTTGATCTCAGATGTCTAGCCTCTAGAACTGTGAGAAAATAAATTTCTGTTATTTAAGTGACCTAATCTGTGGTACTCTGTTATGACAGCAGCCTGAGTAGGCTAATGGAGATTGAAAAAGAAATGTACTGCATCTCTTGAGGACAGTATTGTCTCTGGCTTCTGTACTAGCTTCCCACATATATTCATTAAAAGAAACACCTGTTACTGAATTTTTCCCCTGTTGGTGCAAAATAACTTCTTTCCTATGAAGACAAAATTTAAAGAAGAAAATTCCCATAAAAATACCCCTAAATTTCTAGAAATTTAGCATGATGGTATGATTTATTTCTAGCTATTTAAACATTAGGATAAATAGTAATTTTGTCATATTATCTTCTTAGAAATACTTTCACATTCATTATCACCACCTATTCTCATAAATGTCATATTTGTTGGAGCAGGAAAGTTTTATTTTTTATTTTTATAGATAAGAAACCAAGGCTTCATTGTTGTTATAGATGAGAAATGAATGCTTTTAAATTGATTGACTTATAGTTAGCTCACAGTCAATACACAGAACTGTACTTAATCAAGGTCTTTGATTTCAAATTCAGTTGTCTTTCATGTCTACCACATTGCTCAATCCTTTATCTGAAAATCTTTAGCCCTTAATAATATAACTTAGTACAAAATTCTTCAAACTGTAGGTTCTGACCCATTAGTGACTCAGGTTATCAATTTAATGTTTTGCTTATGATATCTAAAATAACATAAAATGAAACAGAATAGACCAAAGTACATTATAAGTACATTATAAGGGCAAATGTTATTTCTTGACACTTTTTTTTTTTTGAGTTGGAGTCTCACTCCATCGCCCAGCCTAGAGTGTAGTGGCATGCTCATGGCCACCCAATATTGACCTGGTGGGCTCCAGCAATCCTTCCACCTCAGCCTTTCAAGTAGCTGAAACTACAGGTGCGCACTACTGTGCCCAGCTAATTTGTATTTAGTTATTTATTGTAGAGATGAGGGCTCGCCAATTTGCCCAGACTGGTCTCGACCCTGCGAACTCAGGCAATCCACTCGCCTTGGCCTCTCAAAGTGCTGGGATCACAGGCTGAGCCACCAAGCCCGGCCTGTTTCTTTTTTTATTTGTGCAATTTGTGCATCTTTGTAAGCACAATTAGTTATAAAATAAAACAAATTTCTTACTGTAGTTTATGGGAAGAAAATATCTTAGAACCATTGCAATGGTATAATTATCTGTAAAAAGCTATTTTAAAAATTCTATCTAATACTTTGAGTTTTCATACATATGCTTTTTAAGTTTTATTTACATAATTAAAAGGCAAAACACTGAGACTAAGGACTACTGTTTATTATTTCTTCATCATAGAGTATTGTAGATGAAAGAATTCAGAACACATAACCCTAAAATATGCTATTCAGAATATAAAACCCCAAAATATGCCACTTAAAAAAGTAGCAAGTGCAGGAAGATCACTCTGACCTTCCCACTGTTTCTTAAAAGTAGGATATAAAATTCCCATGTGAAAAATGTTCTCCCTATAGAAGAAGCAAAGCAGCATGCTTATCATTAAAAATTGAAATTTGAAACCGAGAGAATTCTGTACAGATCTTGATAAAAATAACTCTTTATCTTCTAGCCTCCTACATAATTTCACAACACAATATTCTTTGTCCAATTCAGTAAGTGTCCAACTCTGAGTCTCTGGATCCTCATTTTCTTATGAAGGCTCCTATGCCATGCAAAACTTGTATTAAATAAATTTGTGGTTTTTATGTTGATCTATCTTATGGAATTTTAATGATCAGAACCAGCCCCCCCCAAAAAAAAATTCTAAGAGGATAGAGGTCAAATTTTCCTTTTCTATACTTTGATGGTAGTGATATGAGAAATGGTGACTGAATGACTTCAATACAAGACAGTTAGCTCTGAAATTTAGTAAAATTATTCTGATGTATTATTATTCTAGTTTCATTATTTCCAAACTGAAAATTAGGTGAATTCCAAAATGACTGTACTCATGTAGTACTTTCATATGTTGTTTTGTGATAAACTATTTCTTTTGGCCATGTTCTAAGGATAGTTTATTTGCATCTAAAAATGTTCAAAGGAAAAAGTCCAAGGATTTCTTCTGGTTATATGACCAAAGGAATATATTCTCCTAAGTTGGTATGGACTTGGCCTTTTATTCTTTTGCTTTCCATAGATTTGCAAGAAAATTTTCAAATGATATGATATTAATTTACTAGTGTTGCCATAACAAAATACTACAGACTGGGTGCCTTAAATTTATTTCCTCACATTTCTGGAGACTGGAAGTAAAATATCAAGGTGTCAGCAGATTGGGTTTCTTCTGAGGCTTCTTTCCTGGGCTTGGAGATCACCTTCTCTGTTTCCACATTATCATCGCCTTGTACATGCTGTGTCCAAATTCTCTTGTCTTTTAAGGACACCAGTCATATTGGATTAGGCCCCACATTAATCTCTTCATTTTAAATTAAAGACTGTTTCAAAATACTGTCACATTCTGAAGTACTGGGAGTTAGAACTTCAGCATTTGTATTTGGGTTGGTGGTAATACAATTCAGTCCATAGCAGATACTGAGGGCTTATGAAAGTTAAGCCCGCAGGGCTCAGTGGCTCAGCCTGTAATCCCACCCCTTGGGAGGCTGAGGTGAGTGGATTGTCTGAGCCTGCGAGTTCGAGACCCGCCTGGGCAGGCGAGACCTCATCTCTACAGTAAATCAAAAAAGAGCCGGGCGTGGTAGCGCGCGCCTGTAGTTCCAGCTACTTGGAAGGCGGAGACGGAAGGATTGCTGGAGCCCAGCAGGTCGAGGCTGCAGTGGCCGGGAGCGGCCACTGCACTCCAGTCTGGGCGAGAGTGAGACTCCAACTCAAAAAAAAAAAAAAGAAAGTTAAGCCCCGCCTGGGCAATTTGGCGAGACCTCATCTCTACAATAAATCAAAAAATTAGCTGGGCGTGGTAGTGCATGCCTGTAGTTCCAGCCACTTGGAAGGCTGAGGCAGAAGGATCGCCAGAGCCCAGCAGGTCGAGACTGCGGTGGCCGGGAGCAGCCACTGCACTCCAGTCTGGGCGACAGAGTGAGACTCCAACTCAAAAAGAAAAAAAAAGTAAGAAAGGTAAGCCCTTCTAAAGAGTGAACTTTAAAAAAAATGCAAGTCATTCTAATTTTAAATTGACATTTAAAAATGTATATATCATTATAAATTATTATTAATATCTGAACATTTCATGTATATTTACATGTACACATTTCAAAATGTAATTCTTTTTTACACTGTTTTGATTAATTTTATGTGTCAACTTGACTAGGCCACAGTATTCAAATATTTGGTCAAACATCATTTTAGATGTTTCTATGAAGACTTTTTTTAGGTGACATTACAATTTAAATCAGTGGACTTCAGTAAAGCTGATTACTCCCTATAATGTGGATAGGCCTCATCAAATTAGTTGAAAACCTTAGGAGGAAAAAAATTTACCTCTCTCATGAAAAGGGGATTCTGCCAGATGACTGCCTTTGGCCTAGAACTGCAACCCTTCCCTGGGTTTCCAGCTTGCCTGCCACCTCTGCAGATTTTGGATTTGTTCACCCGTGATCACGTGAACCAATTTTTTAAAGTCAATCTCTCTCTCTTCATATATTTATATCTCCTAATGATTTGTTTCTGTGGAGGTCCCAGACTAATGCTCTCTCTTTCTCTCTCCCCATATGTATGTTATATATGTGTGTATATGTTATGTATATTTTTATATGTGTTATATATGTTATATGTGTGTGTGTACACACTAATGGTTTTTTTTGTGAAGGACCCAGACTAATTCTTTCTCTCTCTCTCTCTTTCTCTCTCTCTCTCTCTCTCTTTCTCTCTCTCTCACACACACACACACACACACACACACACACACACACACACACAGTCCATTCAGGAGTCAGAATTAATCCTGCAGGCAAAAACCTTTACAGAGACAAATTGAGAAAATCTGCCATTAGGGAAATGCCACACTAGAATGATTGACTTTAGATTATGATCCAAATATCAATAAAGCATAGTTGTGTTATAGAAGAGAGGTCTGCCAATCAATACCTGCCATTGGAAGGATCTAGCTAAGGTATTTGATGATTCAAATATTAAAGAAGTTAACTGCCTTTCTGATTAATATTAAAAGCATATTACCGAGAGACAGAGGTGAAAAATATATATGTATGCATACTCATTCATACATACCTGGTACCTAAATAATTTTGAGATTAGTAGAACTAACATTTTGAATTTATTTGAAAATATTAGAAAACTAGAGATAACTGCAGAATATCAGCGAAATATAATTCTAAAGTTTTTTTAAAAACTGCAGCCACTCTAACATTTGTTTATTATATTTTCTTACCCATTTGATTTCTTCTACATAAAATTCTAATGATAATGTTAAGTGTCTAAAACAAGTCAGCCATTTTTATTCTGCAATGTGTCCAGCCATAAATATTTTTGACTTTGTGGAGCATATAGTCACTGTTGTAACTATTCAACTCTGTCATTTGGTACAAGAATAGCCAAAAACAAGACAGATATGAAAAGTATGGCAATATTACCCCAAACAATTACATACTAAAATAGGTTATAAGGGATATTAGGCCCATGGGACATAATGGGCCGGGCTTGGTGGCTCAGCCTGTAATCCCACGCTTTGGGAGGCCGAGGTGAGTGGATTGCCTGAGCCCGCGGGTTTGAGATCCGCCCAGGCAACTTGGCAAGACCTCATCTCTACAATATATAAAAAATTAGCTGGTCGTGGTAGCGCGCGCCTGTAGTTCCAGCTTCTTGAAAGGCTGAGGCGGGAGGATCGCCGGAGCCCAGCAGGTCGAGGTTGCGGTGGCCGGGAGTGGCCACTGCACTCCAGTCTGGGCGACAGAATGAGACTCCAACTTTAAAAAAAAAAAAAAAAAAAAGTGAAACATGAGACATAATGCCTGAAAAAGCTTTCTTCTGAAATCTAGAGTCAGGTTTTCATGTCCAAAGGAAAAATGGTAAAACAAACAAAAAAAGTTTTAGTTTTAAACTTAATAAGTTCTTTAAAAGCCTGGTCCTGTGAATCTTTACATTTATGTCACAATCTCCAGAAAACTCACCTTGGAAGGGAAGTTGACTCAGTACTAGATATTAGAAAATGTACCTACCTTTTTCAGTGATCATTTACTCATTTCTCTTGTCATATCCCCAAATCAGTTCTCCTAACACATGATGAATTATTTTTAAAATGTATAATGGCATATATGCTATGTTTTCTATTCAGCAGGTGTCAATTTTCCCAAGTGTTTTCCATCAAAGGGTATGGTCGCACAGGAAGAGGGAGGGTAGTGTTGTACCGACAGTCTGTATGTAAACTACTTTGTCTTGAATAAATACCAAGGGCCATTATTACTTTTTTGTAAATAATTATTTGGACGGCCTTTTCAGTGTGCTTGCTTATCCTCAAAGTAAATACATGATATGAACTCTACTCATAAACAGCTAACATGCAATAGTTGCTACTAATTATATTTAGACAATTTGGTAGAAAAGCAATTCATAAAATTTGCTTCTCTTGAGAGATAAGAAATGAACTAATAGAAGAAGATTCTCCAAATGCTAACTAGAAGTGTACACTATTATAAACAATGTATATATTTTAGTAAATTAGACAAAAAACTGAGTTAAAGGATGTGTATATATTCTCACACTCATGGTCAGCACGAACCTTCAACTATGTTGTATTATCTTCCAAATAAAAAACTTTCATATTCCTATTTTAAATGAAAATGCAAGAGGCCAGAGTATTGACACATTTGGGACTGATCTTCATATGTTCTTTATTATGTAGTTTATTTGTTTATATTCCAATTTGTACAACTCATAGCAATATTAATAATAAGCATACATAGGCATTTTATCATTAGTTATTAAAATAAGATTTATAGAAATTAAAGTGAATTTTCTATAAAAACTGCTTTCAGTTACATAATAAATAATTTATACATTGTGAATTAGTTTACATACAGGAGCTAAATTAAAGTTTTAGATTAAGCCTAACAATTATGTACGGGCAACATCTTGTTTGATTACCATATATCCATATATGCATATTTATGTGCAAAATTAGTTTGGGATCTGTTTATTATGTTCAAGATAGAACAATATTTTTCTTTCCACCTAAGTCACTTAATCAAAGGTTTGACAAAATTGCCTTTTTTATATTCTAGAACATTTATAAAATAATTTTTTTACCCAGAATTTCTAAGATTAGAAGATGATTTGGATACGTTTTTTGTACTTTCACATTAACTTAGCTGTGAAGGTCTATTTTTGTTAAATATTTCAAGGAGGTTATCAGAGTGGCATGTCTATACCAGACTACCTCATGTAGTCATCACACAGTAGGGAAAGGTCCCAGAGTACTTTCTCACTAATTATTTAGTTCTTCATGAAAAAATAAGTCCAAATAAATTACTTAATAGGGTAAACTAAAATATCTAATAATAATCCGGATATTCTAGATCAAATACTAAATCTAATTATATATATCCATACATTACTTTCTCCACAAACTTTTTTTCATTCATTTTTCTTAAATTGTTAACGCTTAATTCTTTGTATGACTAGTGCCATGCCTTTATTCTAGATCCTGTAAGTCAACTAGCTGCTTTGGATTACGAAAAAAAATTACTTTACTTTGTATACTTTTCAAAATCAATCGCAGATATAGCAAGGGTCTTGGATGATAGGGAGAAACACTAGGAAATGAGATGTGGAAATTCAGCTTTATTTTTCTCTGGTTTGGCAGTTTGCAATCAGCAAGGCAAAGTCACAATTCTTTTTTTAATTTATAATTATTTTATTATTTTTCATTTTAA
>CAUYQG010110296.1:0-22593 GCA_963574415.1 Tarsius wallacei | reverse complement strand
GTCAAAAGAGAACAGAAAGGAAATAACTCTGGTGATGGTCTTCTAACCGGGCTTTATTTCTGCATTCTCCTTCTGAAAAGAAAACACTGTGCTAACCTATGGGAGGCTGGAGGATGCACTGTTAGCATTGTTTCCATGGTTTTGTCAGATGTTAAACTCAAGGAGACATTTTGTGAGCTCAGTGACTCAGAGACAACATCAAAGTGTTGGGACCACAAGCATTCCAGTGTCCTTAGTTTCAAGTATAATTACTTGGATTCCCTACCAGAAGCTGAGTCAACTAGGAAAATGTACTGTTTAAATTATTTTTCTTTTTCTCTTAATTCACCCATGGTGACTTTTTCCAATGATAAAATCAACTGATTTTATTTTATGACAGTAGAAGAGGACAGACAATAAACATAGGAAAACCAGAAACTGAGTGTGATTTAATATATTCTTGGAGTTCATAGATAGCAGTGATAGAGATTTGGGCTTTAAGAAATATAGTTTTTTTCCTAACCTGAATTTTGTGAAAGAAAGAAAGTACACATACTGGTAGATCATAAATAAAATATTTTAGGTACAATTACCAGCCCCTGTGAGTGAGACCTCCTGCTTGGAAATAGTTGTTATTCTTACTTAACATTGGTAATCACAAACTGTGCACCAGATGCTATGAACTCAAGTCCAAGTTGGATGATATATTCAATATCATCATAGTTACAGAATATATTAAGGATCTTACTTTTTGGAGTTTGCCTGTAAAGTCCACCAATATGACCTACAGCTGTAATCAACTTCAGCAGAAAGGATAGCACCATAAGAGAGGGATTTAACAAAAGAAACTCACTGGTAAGGAAGGTGGCTTCAGGGAGGGAGCATCTGACCTGGGCCAGGATCAAAGGCAGACGCCTGACAGAATTGTGTAAAATGCAAGGCCTTTAGGCATCAGGGACAGCGAAGCACATGCTAACAACTACACGCTAACAGCCACGAGCAAGCATGGGACATGTTGAATGGTTCGCGAGAAGCCCAGGTTTGTGGAGTATAGGGGGCCGGAGAGAGCTGAAGTCGGGCGGATAGACCAGGCAAAGGGGGGTGAGCAGGCACAGACTGGTGACTGACACAGAAGAAGGCAGCCGTTTGCAGAAGTAAACGTCGCGCTAATGTGAAGGACAGGCCCAAGCGATGGCTGAACGTGAAAAACCTGCATGGTTACTGGCTGCTCATATGTCTTCTTTTGAGAAAGACCTCCACCAGAATGGTATCTCTCACCATGCTCATCCTGCACCACTGCACTGTCCAGGAGTCTTCCACTTGAATCATACCAAACTTCTCACTGTTTCTACAACACCCTCTGCAATGCCACACCTCCGTGCTTTTGCCTCTGATGTTCCCTCTACCCTAAATATCCTTCCAGCCCTCTTTAATGCTCAGAGCACTACTCATTTTTCAAGGCCCTGAATGGCCTTGAAACAGCCTTCAAAGGGCCTTTCTGAAGCCATCTACATTTCACCAAGTCCTTTCTCCTCTATGCTTCATAGCACTTTACACACCCTTTACTACAGTACTTGCCGCATTATACCCCGATTTGGGGTTTACCTATCTCTTCTTCCACTAGTCGATGAGGTCCTTGTGGACACACATAACAAATTTAACTAAAGGATGTTGAGACGTACAATGTGCCAGGTTCCAGAGATGCAAAGAAAGTCCACTTGCCATCCTCAAGGGATTATAACCTCAAACCAAGGCAAGCATGCAACTAATCATTTGTCACAACTGCTCTATGAAAGTGTTCTTTATGTCCATCAGGAAAAGGAGGAGAAGGAAGAGCCAAGCCAAACCGGAGAGAGCAATGGTTTGGCTGAAGTAGGAAGGGGGTCTCTAATTAATCCGGCCAAAAAAAAAATCAATGATTTCTTTTTTTTAGTAGGCAGGCATTCCAGAGGCAAGGAAAAGCGTGAAAACATGACAGGGCGTGATGTGTCTAAGGACATAGAGATGGCTTTGCAAGGCTGAAATAGAAAGTAAAAGAAACAGAATGGGAAAAGTGTTCAAGATTTTTCAAATTCACCTCATTCTTATGCTACCAGCAAGAACTTTGACCTATATCAGAAGAACCTATGCATGTCATCCCCACAGTGCAGACACAGGTAAAGCAACCACATACCCATCTTTGTCCACATGACAGCTTTCTATTTATTCCTAGGAACAATGCCTATTTTAACTAACTCACTATCAATGTTGCTGGCTCAGTAAAGGATGGGGCTCCCAGTAAGATCTTTGGAGTCATGATTTGCCTCATCTGTAAGGCTACACATTTCCTTAATAATCATCTGTCTAGAGGTATGAGGAAAATGTAACATTTAGTTCAGAATAAGGGGGCTAGGTCTAGTTTCCTGTTAGCTCTGACTCACAGGGCTTTCACTAGCATTAAGTAAAGAACCAAAACATGAAGGAAACTTAACGAAGCAAAATGAAACTTGTCCTGGGTACAAAGTAATGTTTTCTTCCCAATTCTACCTGTCCTGGGTACACAGTCCCTGAAGTTCCTTGGACGTGGCACCAGTCATTCTTAGACTGAGAGATATCAAGGGAAAAATGGCTGTACTTAGTGACATCTACTTTGATACGAAGGAGGGTAGAGATACCGCACCTTCGGTCCTCGAGGCTTGGCAGTTTTTCCCATCAACTTTTCATCATCAATCTCACATTGCTCCAGAAGATCCAAAATATCTTCTTCCTTCAAAAAATATTACGTAAAATTACAATCACAAAAGGACTCTAGAATTTTTCCAAGTTCATTCGTCTCCACAAAAACCCATGCAACAAAGATTCTTGAAACTATTTGTGAAGATTGTTCAGATCAAAAAAGGGGAAATAAAGGGGCAGAGAAAATGTCCTTGAATAAACTGTCATTAAAAGCTGGCAATAAAGATAATACATAGCTGGACTCTATCATGCATCAGTTATTATAAACAAATGTACCTTTATATTCCAGTATACTATTAAAATCTTAGAGTACCATACTTCAATAAATTAGCCCATTGGACATTTTTAAATTTCTGGAAGTTCATTCTAATTTTCTAGACTATTATTTCATCAATCATTTCTATATCAATTAGTGCAAAATAATATTTTGCACAGAAAACTAATAAATGGTCTAACAGCATTATTTAGAAACAGTCTAATGTTAATATCTGCTAAATGGGCATTATTTAATAAAATTCCAAATGTTAACAACTGCACAAGAGTGTTTTTAGAGCTTTATGAAGATTTTCAGTCTATAGTCACCCAAGTGACACAAATCCAAAAGTTCACTAATATCTTTCTTGTACCCCTCCCTGCACAGTCATTTTGAAGTTAAAAAAAAAGTTATGAAAATATACACCTCAATGGATATTGAACAAACCAGAACAATAAAATCACAGTAGCTATGCTAAAAGAGTTATAATAACTGCTTCATTGAGTTATTGATTTGACCTATAAAATATCCCAACTTTACTTATATATTTATGATTTACACTTCAATGTCCCTTTATAAAAATGTTTTTGAGGAAACTAGAATTCTTATTGCACAGTAGAAATTTGTAAAATAAGTTACTCTTTGCCACAATCTAAGGAAGTTTAGCTATTAAAATACCAAAAGACTTATAAATTTTGATTAAATAATAATCCTACAATGAATTTCATAGACAGAAGCACAAGATAGTTTTAAAGAAACTCAAGGATTTCTGCTTCTGTTTAGGAGAAAGATCATGACAGGTAATATTTCCTAATAACAGATGAAAAAGTCAGATAAACTAAGCAATCATATTTTTTAAAACGTCAGCAAGCTGTATATAAAAAGTAATGTAAAGAAACTAAATTCTAGAGAGGGACAAGTTCTTCTTAGGTGAGCAGAGATGAGTGGCTACTTTCTACTTTGGGGTCATTTATTAAGTCTGGACACAGGTGGGCAGAGATCAGTTCTATAACAGGCAGAGAGATTTTGCTAGGATAAAGAGAATCCTGAATCCTCTTGAAATGCTACCCATTGGAAGCCTGAGCTATTGTATTAAGAGATCTGGCTACCCTGCTGAGAGACCATGTAAGGAGAAAAAGATACCCAGCTACCTCCCAAATGTTCCAGCTATCTTATCTGACATGCCAGACATGTGACTGAGGCCATCTTGGATGTCCAGCCACAGGTGAGCTTTCAGATAAATGCTACACGAATCACTTTAGGCAAGGCAAGCAGAAGAACTATTTCACTATAGTCAGCCAAGATTGTAGAATAATGAGCAAACAAATGGTTTGTTATGCTGAAATAGAAAACTGATAGATATTTTATTAAGGTAAACAGATTACAGTGTGTGTGTGCCCTTCAATTACGTCTTCTCATATGCCAAGTCTATATAGTATCAAGAAAAAAATACTGGATAATGCTAGTTATAATACAAATAATGAGAAAGTCACAAGCCACTAGGTTAATTCAATGGATTTCTTTTTCCAGTTACATATACACATCTGGGTAATAACATGTTGTCACAATATGTTGATATTACAAAATAATGTCAAAATTCTCTACTCCATAACTTGTCCAGTTAGATATCTTATTTTATGAAATCGCTTGGTTTATTGTGAGATGCTACCAATGATTAAAATGAAAAGACTGAGGAAAATGCATCTTAAAAGTAAAATGTTGGCCGGGCTCGGTGGCTCAGCCTGTAATCCAAGCACTTTGGGAGGCTGAGGCAAATGGATTGCCTGAGCCTAAGGCACCTTGGCGAGACCTCATCTCTACAATAAAAAAGAAAAAAAATTAGCCAGGCATGGTAGCGTGCACCTGTAGCTTTGGCTACTTGGAAGGCTGAGGAGGAAGGATTGCTGGATCCCAACAGGTTGATGCTGGGGTGGCCATGAGTGTGCCATTGCACTCTAGCCTGGGCGACAGAGTGAGACTCTAACTCACACACACACAAAAAAAGTAAAATATTTTTATATGTAGAACCAAAGTGAGTTGTTTTTAAAGACACATTGTTCAGCTTCATTCTTTTTTCTCTATTTCTCATTTCTCTTCTTATTTCTCTCATTTCTCTTCTTACCTTCATCCTTTTCAAAGGATTATTCAGCTCTCGCTGGAATGAAGCAGCTCTTCCTGAAAGAAAGGTCTGAAACGCAGCAGCTAACAAATTTTCATACTTTTCAAGTAGTGTTTTATCTTCAGGAGGATAAATTCGCCTACAATAAAATCAAATAAGCCAAATTGATTAAAAGAGATTATCATAGCTCAATTGTTAAAGGTCAAAGGCACAGATAATCCTTGACCTCCTACTCTGTGCCAGTCATACCATCCGGTGCTAGAAATGAAGATGAATACAGCTAGCAGTCATAAATTTTGGTCTGCTGCCCACACAAAGTAAGTTTACCTAGAGAATTATCATTAAACAATGCAGTTCCAGGAGGTACTCTATAAAGGTTTGGCTGGGGGGAAGTGGGTGGAGAAGAATGACATTTGGGAAAATTGAAGAAATAACAAACTTTATGGAAGATAGTTCATGTCATGAGGAGCAAAGCAGAGGTTTTTGACTTAGTGTGGTGATGGAAGTGTGCAAGAAGGAAAGCATTTGTTCCGATTATCTCCTTTGTGGTAACAGAATTTGCCTCTCTGGTAGAGAGGATTGGGTAAAGGCAGGGAGGCTGTTATGTGGCCTCATCACTGCTGTTGGTGGTATTAAGGCTAGCAAAGAATGTCTTACCACAAATACAAGAAACAACACCCTCACAGGTTTCTTAATCTTGCTGAGGTCATGTCAAAAGTGGAGAGGAGGAGCCATCTTTCTAAGAACACAAGGGGCTTGCGGGGTCCCCTTTTGATCCTGTCAAGGGTGATGGTGTGGAAGGGTTCCAGTTCAGCACAGTCCACGCCTCTCTCTATTGTCTCATACCTGGCTCCTTCAAACATTTTCATTTGTCTGGCTCCTGAAACATCTGCGTTTAGCCAAAGTACAGCCACCACTGTGAACTGGCAGGAAGAAGACTAGGAGACCTGAATTCCAAATACCACATGATAACCACATGCAGCCACAGGGTAGCAGTAGGTTAAAGAGGCTTGCACAACCAGCCCAGAGCCTGGCAGGAGATCTCTCCGGTCTGAACCGTCTACTTGCTGACGACCTGTCTTTCTTGAAAGACATGAATCAAAAAGCACTTTCTCAAAATGAAAAAGTCATGCTTAAAACAAGCCTAAAGGTTAAAAAAGTTAGAATGGTTGCTTTCACACTTCACTTTTTCAATCTATAAAAAAACAGCAACGTAGTTACCTGTAATTCCCCATATGTCGATTTTCATGTTCTTCTCGAGAGATCTGTTTTCGTACTTGAGCAAGTCTCTCTTTCTAGAAAAACAGAAATGTTACAAATAAAACCTCATAAATGCCAGGTGCAGTGGCTCACGTCTGTAATCCCAGCACTTTGGGAGGCTGAGACAGGAGGATTACTGGAAGCCAGGAGTTCGAGACCAGCCTGGGAGACCCTGTCTCAAACAAACACCAAAAAAACCTGACAAATGAATCATGCAATTCAAATTGTGGATCTTGTGCTAAAACGTTCATACCAATTCTTCTTTCCTCCTCTCCAGCTGGTGTCTCTGCTGTTCCCAGTCTGAGGAGCCTGGTAAAAGCCTTTTTATTGAATGCTGACCATACAACCTCCTTTGAGCCTCAGCTTTTTGTTTGGCCAAGTTTTTCCTCTTATCACTGGTCCTAAAATATAAAACATAAAGCCATATAGAAGTGCAGACAAGTTCTGATCTTATCCCTGTGAGGAGAATCTGCAGAAAAGAAGACCGTGGAGACAAGACCCAATATTTAGTACATTTAGATACTCACATTCATTGTATTCATCTCACTATCCATTAAAGAGAGGATTTTGTGCAGTAAATAGAAGTTCTGAAGATAATGAGATAAAATAGGAACAGTGTATGTTTTCAAGAGTCAGAGAGACCTGATTTCATATCCCATCCCAGCAACTTACTGCTACAGTCTTAGACTGACCAATTAACTGTTAAGTCTGTTTCTTCATCTGTTAAATGTAGACAATAACATTTCCCTTCTGGAATTCTGATAAAGATTAATTTGTGGTAACACTAACAGGTACTTAATAAATGTTGGTTCTCTTCTCCTTCTTCAATTAATTCTACTTATATTTTTAAATGTATTTATCCTGACCACTCTAATACATTTTCATTTCTGCCTGAAATCCCAGTCTAAGAATCATCCTTTATTGAAGACATCTTCATAGCCCTTTTCAAGTTTTTACTCGATCGTGAAAATTTAGTTAGAACTTTCTGATTTTTATAGAAAAAGTCCTGCTGTGGGCTTGTTTTCCTCTGAACCCCCTTTCCTCCCTTTCCTGTCATGTAGCTGGTGCAATAAGACTTTTCCCCCCATGCTTCCAACTTGCCCTCTTACATACCACCCTTAAAAGACCCATCAGGAGCAGGGTGGACACCAAGAAGGAAAGAAACACAAAGCCAATTCTGCCCTCACCCTTAGAGAAAAAAGAGAGTTCTTATCCTTGAGCTTGCATTTCCATGCCCTCTATTGTCATGACCCTGAAAGGGTCCAGATAAAGGTGCAATCCAAAGGAAAAGAGACAAAAGTTACCACCTCTACAACTTGCACTTCCAGGAATGTGAGGAAATTGATCCATTCTCTTTCATGGTCATATTCAGGCTTAAGTGGCAGGAGTTCAATAGGAGGTCAAGATGGAAGAAATAATTTGAGAAAAGAAAGAAATGCATCTAGAAAATTGCAAGTCACCCAGGACTGCTGGTGCTCTGGGTGAATGCAAGAAACTCCGCTTATCATAGGGTTTCAATACTAGGTTATTGAGCTTCAATTTAACTTTAGGCATGAATTTTACAAAGAGAAGAGCATAATTATATTTGCACGTGTTAAAGATAATGTCGATGGTAGTATGTCCAGTGGCTTACAAGTGAATGAGAAAAGAAGCAGGGAGTTAAGATAAGACATGATTTCATTAGCAAATATAAAATATAAGGCCTGGACCAGGGAAGCAGCAGAGGGATTAGAGAAAAAGTGTAAGTTTAGAAGACTATTTTGGAGGAAGAATGGATATGCTCTGGTGACTAATTCCATAAGACAGAGGTGAACTTGTAATGACACAAAGATTTCGGATTTTAGTGACTTCATTAGCACTTCCAATGATGAATAAAAATTTGGCTCTGAGTTTCCTCATTTAACAGTAAAGGAAATGCCATGATTTAGGTAGTTCATAATCTTTTTATATTCCATTTTATTTAGAATGATCATTTGTATATAACATGCAGTTTAAAGGAAAAAGAGGGACATGAAAGGAAATAGAAACAAAAAGAAGAAGTATGGAGAGGAACAAAGACCAAATACTCAATGAGGAATAAAAAAGGGAGCAAAAAAAAAAAAAACAAGGAATGAAAGAAGAAGGAAGAATAGAAAAGGACTGAGATGGTATGATGAGCATTCTGTGAAAGAAAAAGACAAGACATAGATCTCAACACACATCCACAGCAAACAAGACACTCACAGACAAGGATACTGGTACACAAACAGTTCAAACACACACAAAGAAGAGTAACAAAAATATGCACACACAGAAGTTCCTTCAGACACACTCAAAAACAAAGCCACACCAACTGCACTGAGACATTTGTCTATAAAGAAACACTCTTACATTCTGGCCTCTAGGAATACTGCCATTCTAAAAACCGTGTTTGCATTCCTATAAATACAGGCATACAGTAGCACCAACCACTCTGAGAACTTAGATCACAGTCTAGAATAAACTGAAAGACAGCCATTCATTTCGCATTGTAATTAGCATTTTCCATGCGACGGTATCCATACACTGACCTAAAGAGTTGTGTTTACCACTTTCTCAAGTCCTTTAAATACTCGTGACCCTGGGATTCTGCCCAAGGGATTTCTCTACTTGCCTCACATACTCTATGCTCCAGTAATCTGGAACCACTGGAACTTCCATGAACATGCCTTGCTTTGTCTCACTTCCTCATCTTACTATAAGTAGTTGAATAAACTGTCCTCCCTTCACAATGTCTTTCAACCCAAATTTCATGTAGTACTCATTATTTGTTAGTTCTGGATACAAGGAGAACCAGACAGGCCATTACTCTCTAGGAGACGACTGTCTAAAGGCAGTAAAGGCAATGGCATCTGAACAAATACACAGGGCATGATGAATGCTCTTTAAAATGTGATAGTAGGTATGGTGATAGCACAGAGGAGAAAGTAAACCACTTTGCCTCAGCAAAGGCTTCAAATAGATGTCAGGCTGGAGCTAGGTTTTATGGGTGAGTTGACAAAAATGTGATCTCCACATACAGACAATGGAATGTTATTCAGCCTTAAAAAGGAAGGATGTTCTGACACATGCTACAACATGGCTGAACTTGAAGACATTATGTAAGTGAAATAAGTCAGTCACCAAAGGACAAATCCATGTGATTTCACTCCTCTAAGGTACATAGAAGAGGGCACTCACATTCACAGAGAAAGAAAGTATAATGGTGGTTGCCAGGAACTGGGGGAGGGATGAATGAGGAGTCAGTGTTTAGTGAGCTACCCGAGTTTTAGTTCTTCAAGATGAAAAGAATTCTGGAGATGGATGGTGGTGACAGTTGCACGGCAGTGTGAATGTCCTTAATGCCAATGAGTCACATCACTTAAAACTGGCTAAAATGGTAAATTTTACATTAAGTGTATTTTACCACAATTTTGCAAAACGAGGGGACATTCATTTTTGTGAAGGAGGACAAGTGAAAAGTCGTGGGCATGTGAAACAACACCACGGGAGAACTCCTAGGAAAATGAATTCCAAGGCACAGAAGAAAGACGAGCAAGAAGTGATCAGGTTGGAGAGAGATGGAAGGGCCAGATCAAAAAGCATTCTGTGTGTGATCTAAAGACCAAAAACGCCCTGTATGCAATTTAAAGGTGTTTACACTTGATCTGACAGTGGTGAAAGCAATCTGATCAAAGTACCAGGGTTGATAAATCCCTCTTCAAATGTTAGCATCCCTCAGGGCTCTGTCCCTTGCCCTTCTTTACTTCTCTAAATGTACACCCCTACCGGGTCATCTCATCCGTGAGATTCCATGTCAATCTACACATGGATGGCAATCAAATAGCTATCTGTATCCCCTGGAGCCCTGATAGCAAATTTTCCATTTACATTGCCTAAAAGCATCTCAAAATTAGCATGCTTAAAACAGATTTGTCTTCCTCTCTCTACCTTCCCCCACCTCTTCTCTAAGACTTCTCACCCATAGTCTTTATCTCCGATGAGCAGCACAGTATCAAACAAGTCATCCAAGCTGGAAACCCAGGAATGATAGGAGGCTCTGATTTCCCATGCCTCCTGCAGTGCAGTGGACACTCAATAAGTGGTTGATGGAGGATCTGCAGAGCAACAGAATGGAAGCTGCAGTGGGGTGGAGGCGAGTGCTGGAAGCAGGAAGGAATCTGATAAAATAGTCCAGGAGACAGATAAGAAGTTTTAAAACTTGGAGGAGAAGAAATTAAGTGACTGATAGTCAGAAATGTGACAGGATTCAGTTGATTCATAATAAAGTTAAGTATAAAGTTAAGACAGCCTGTCTGTCTAGGCTGGACTTCCACGTTATAGACTTTGCCATTAACTAGCAAAACAAAGACAGAAAACTAGGTTTGGGTGACTACCACTTTTTTGTGCTTATTTATGAGCATATAGGTATATTTCCCTTTTAATAACTGAGCTACTTAAGGAATGGAAATTTTATTTATTTTTGCATCTCCAGCTTCTAGCACGTTATAGATCCTGATTACTTCTTGATCTCCTTTCTTCTGTGCCTGGAATGGATTTTTCTAAGAACTCTTTTAGGGTGCTATTTCACAAGTCCAAGCCTGTGTACTAATCATTCACAAAAATGAATGTCAACTCCAGCAAATGCATATGAATGATTAGATTTAGGTTCCGTGGGTTGGAGGTGTTTGATGTTGTTGGGTTGTTAGGAGATCAACCCAGCAAGAAGAACATGATTAAAGGAGAAAATAATTCAGCTTTGGTCATATTGAATTTAAGTGTCATCAGAACATCTATCCATCCATTCATCCACGTACTTGCTCACTCATTCACTATGTTTGTTGAGCACCTATTAGACCAGAAGCATTCAGGGCACATGGTGAGCAAAGAGCTGCAAATGCAGGACTGGAGCTCCAGAGTGGGTCACAGCTAGTGAAAGGCACCCCAACTATACCTCTATACACACATGAGAGGGATCCCAAAAAAACAGTTATCTTTTAGAGGGCAGGCCCTTTGTCATACAGGCTTTCCCCCATAGTTAACCGTTCTAGGGACCTATTGGCATCAGTGTACCAACTAGCAATGTGAGAGGCTGCGCTGCAGAAGAAACATCCTGAGTTGTGGCAAACAGATGACTGGTTCTTCCGCCACGGCAATGCACCTGCCCACACACGCTGAGTGTCAGGCAGTTTGGGGCCAAACAGCAGAATGACCACGCCCCACCCTCCCTATTTGCCCAATATTGCCCCAAGCAACATTTGTTTTTGTTTCCCTGATGAAAAGAGCCCTCAAAAAAAAACGTTTTTGTGGATGTGGAGGAGGTTAAACAAAAAATGGCAGCAGCACTAAAAAGCACCCAAACTGATGAGTTCAAAAACTGTTTGAAAGAGTGGAAAAAGCATCTCAATAGGTGTATTGCATCAAACAGAGAGTACTTTGAAGGTGACTGAAGTTTAAACGTGTAAGAATAAATACACAATTTTTATAAATAAATTCCATTGGGGGGGTCCCCCCCGTATGTAGATCAGGGACAGACTCACATTTGATGCCATAAAAGGGATGGAGAATAACACAGAAGAGGGCTGAGGCAAGAACACAGTGAAAAAATAATAGGTAGGGAGCAGAATGTAAGAGAAATTGTAGGACGAGACATATGAACGCTCAAAGTGAAGTGAGCTCTAAGACTAGTGTCAGAGAAGGCCAGCAAGGATAAATGCTCAATGGTAAGGGGGCATTAAATGCTGCAAGCCTGCAGCCCATGAATTAGTTGTAAATAAGAGACAGGTAATTTAATTTAATCTAATCTAATTAACAAGGATTTCAGACCCAAGGACACATGAGATGAACATCTTTTCTAGATTCTATTTTAAATTATTGCAATAGAATACTTAGAGGAAGGTTTTTCGCATCAACCCAGGAACACCACCACAGAATGATTGAATTTTCCTCTTATTACAGAAAGAACTTCCACTTGTTCTACATATAGCCCTTTTCCTACTATCTTGTCGCTGAAGACCCCAAGTCTAATGCTTCCAAATATCATTTGCATCCATACTGAAATTGTATTCTGACATTCAAGAACAAAGGGATCAATCCTGACCCTCCAAGTGAAGTTCTGTATTCAAAGTAGTTGTGGTGGGAAAATCTACATTCTTCCAAATTTCCTGGAGACTAAAAGCACATGTTTACAAAATGCATGTTGGAGCATATATGGAGCCTAATAATTGTAGGGAATACACGAATAAATATTCTTAAACTTAAAGAGCTTACAACTAATTGAAAAGAAAAACTAGCCACACCCAGACAAAATAGCACAGAGGATAAGAGAGGAATCAAGGCGATACCCCATGTACAATGCAGACCATAATTCCTTCTAGAAGTCAAAGAAAGGAAAGATTAATTTGGGTCAAACGATTTCGTACCAAAAAATAGAATTCTTTGATACTGTCACAGGCAGTAAGGAAAGGCATTCAGACTAGGTAACAGAATCAAACATCAGTGAGAATGGGCAAGCCATGTGGGAAAAATAACAAGGTATCCAGCCTAACAGTTTGGGTTGGAGAGAAACAGGAAATAAGATGGAAGAGCTAAGGGTACATTATATTATAAAAGAAGACGAGGCTAGATGTTGGTCATAGAAATCTATGTAGGTTCTTGAGCAGAAAGATAACAATGAGTAAAAGATCCTTCTAATAGTCTGATTAAAATGAATATAAATAAGGAATTTCTGGAATCATTCATTCATTCATAATTCAAAATTAAAACAGTCTAGATGAAAAGTAACCTTGTTTAATAAATAGGCAATATTTTCCCAGTGCCCTTAGTTTCTACTTATGTTCCTGGGATGTGCCTATCACAGACCTAGCCTCTGGTCTAACACAGAGGCCCACGGAACTCACCTTCAGGTTGGAGAGAGAAGCCACTCTTGCAGCCTAAACCCCATTAGCGTATGTGCTATATGTTAAAAATTGTGCTAAATTCTCTGTGGAACAACTCTAAGAAAGATTTTTAAAAATGAATTCCAACTCACCCTTAGCTTTAGGTCTAGAGACTTCTGACTACTTAGGCTGTATATGCCTCACTTTTTTAAAGACCAAAAACACTCAAAGATACTGTCTTGAATTGGCACCATTATGGACAAAGTCAAAACACACCCCCCCCAAAAAAAGAAAAAAGAAAAACACTAAACACAAGACTTACTTAAACAATAATAGTAAACCTTCATACCCCAAAAAAGGCATATTGCTTAAATAATCTAACATACTTAATGCACTTGTATAAACTTTTAAAAATCTCATTGTACGTATTCTCCTTTCTACTTGTTTTTTAGGATAATTGAAATATAAGCAAAATTTAGACAAGTCACTCTTTCATTGGGCAAAAGAAGGGCATATACAAATTTCTGAACAGGTTTATATGTCCATCTCTTTTCTTAATGATGCTGTCCACATAAAGCTACTTCTTAACCAGGCACCTGCTAAATGTTTGGGAGCATCTTACATAAAAGCTGCTTAGAAGCAGCTCATAACTCTTCTAGAATTCTTGAATGACAATTAGAATAATGTGAAATAATAAAATTAGTGAGCTTGAATGACCCCCAAGATCCTTTAATCCGACACCCTGAGCTCTTGTTTGAACAATGGTAGATAACACACTGTTTCATGAAGCAGTTCAGTTAAACATCTAACAAATTTCTTGTGTAATGAGCCAAAAGCTATTCCCACAAATTAGCATTTCAAATATTTGAATTCCATAATCACGTACATTACAACCAGCCCTCGACCCACCCCAACCGAGGCTTCTCTCAAATTTTACTTGCCTATCTAAATGGGAACGTTTATCCTCACTGAACAACCACCTCTCTTTTGTGGACACAAGCAGCATGCTGTAGCAGGAAGACCTCTGGACAGAAAGTTAGGAAATCCATGTCCAAGATGTGTTTATTTTCTAAATGACCTCTCTGTGCTTTCGTTTATTCTTGTAAGAGGAGGAAGATGACCTAGCGTGTCTCTTGAGGTACTCTCCAAGTTAACATGTCCTCTATGCTAAATAATGATGACAACACTGTCAGTTAACCCCCCTCGCCTCGGGTACAGAGCAGGAAAAGCAGAAAATAGGAAGAAGGGAAAATATATCTTTTCAAAAACTATATAGGGTTAAGGAATGGAATCAAAAGGTGAAAAATCCCCAAACCAAAAAGGATGATTTTGCAAAGCCAATTTCACATATACACACGATTCAGCTACTGCCAGATGCGGAGGAAAATTTCCCAAAGATGGAGGAAACCCATTACCTGATATTGAGTAATTTCAGTGCATCTAGCAACACTCCCCTTTTGACATCGTAGTCTATTTTCTGATCGGTTCCAAAGCTTGGGGCCCGATTAATCTGAAATTGGCAAAAAAAAGCAATGTTGGAAGGTCAGTAAAGGAGAACAAACATTCAACACATATTTGTGAGTTTAACGTGGGGTCTTTCGCCAGTGGAACGACTACAATAAATCTCAAAGCTGTACGTGGTAGATGGCTCAGTAACCCCTGCTGCATCTCCATTCCCCCATCACCCCAGGTGAAAGAATTGACCGTTAGCACCACCTCCAACACAGCTGCCTTGGCTTGGCATCTTCACTACCAGCCTTCTCTGGCCTCTCTCTCCTTCCCCTTGCCTCTCACCATTACCTTGCACACTGTCAGTTTTAAGTGTAGGGAAGTTAAAAGTGATGACTTATTCTAACACAAAAGGAGTGATATTCACGTCACTAGCACAGTAATGATGATCTACATCTATATATTTACAACATAGAAACTATCAGTGTCCCTTCTTCACTGCTTCAGTTCTTCCTGATGAATTCGTCCACTGCTGCCTAAAAAATAAGTTGTTTCTTGCTACCTGGCCCACACAATATAAATTTTCATTTCAGAAATCATTGACTATCTTACTCAGAAGATCTTCTTCATGGTAGGAGACAAATCTCTATGAGGTTTTCTGAGTGTGTAAGGACCAAATCTGGATGAGATTTTCTGAGAGTGTAAGGACCAGGGGGAACACATGAGCCATTGTTTGCTGCTTTACTTGCTGATATCATTCCCAGAAATTCGTTCAGATGAAAATAAGAAGAAACCGCATATACTCTGAAATCCATGATAAATACCCTACCGCTGCAAGAGCTGGAGTTTCTGTTTTGTCTTTGTTGAATTTTGATGCTGCTGTCGTTGTTATGAGAATGTAACTGAAATAGCAGATGTTTAAGAAAATTGCTGAAATAAATCGGTTGGTTCAAGAACTCCTGAGTTCAAAGCTACAGCGAGGCTTTTTGGACATCAACTGACTCCTGGGCAATCTCAAGAGAAGTATAGGCGACTCGTCATAGTTATACAAATCCCTCACCACAGGAGACAAGGCAACTGATAGCATGTATCAGTTGACACCTGACAACTGGCACCTGAGGAAATTTCATATTATACTTGAGAAATTACCCCAGAAATACAATGTCTCCAACTAGAAATGTGTCACGGGTTCACTGCAGAAAAATCAGTAAAAGGATGCAAAACAAACAGTAAAGGATTACCTGTAATCCCACTGCTTAGCATACTGTCAACCATTTGGTAAACAGTATTCCAGATATTTACTATGCATACATATTTAAAATATTAATTTTACTTTCCAAACACTTTATCTTATAATCCAAACTTTTTTCTTAACAATGTATCATGAAAATTTTTCATCATGCCATCATTTTGATGGATGCATGGGACTCCTTTTATAGAGAGATGCCATGTTACATTTTGATTCCTTGGTTGATTTCTGATTTAGAAGATGATAGACATATTCCTGTCTTTGTGATATAGTCTCAAGGAAAAGAAAAGAACTTGAAAATTGCAAGAACATTCATTTATTCTGGGTCAAACTGAGAAAGGAAATTTATTAATCTGTTACTTCAAAGCTCTAAGCGTTTCCCCTTACGAGTGCAGAGAAAGGGTAAAGTGAGAAAGCAGGATTTATTGAGGGGACAGAAAAGCTCCTACAGTGGGAGGGGACCCAAAGAGTCCCAAGTAATATATTTTATATGAAAAAACTTCAAACCATACCGATTCAATCTCCGGAATTGGTAATAGAATTAATGATAGTTTTGCTACTACATGTGACAAGATTATAAAGTAAACCAAATATTTAGGGGCTAATGAATAAGTGGTTCACTGTAATGCTGTCTATCTTGATAGAATTCCCGAAGGGTTCCATTCCAAATTGCAGTCTGGAATTCTGCCAGGTATATTCTTCCTCTATGATGGTTTGAGGTCTTGGTATAAAACAATCTCAGATTTCTCTTTCTTCTTTCCTATTTCAAATTCTTCCCTCTTCTATGACATAAAAGAAATTGATCTATGAAGTAATATACCCACGCAAGATCAACTAATATGTGGAAATGCAGAAAAACTTTGCTACTTTAGGTAGTCATTTAGGGTTGTCCTTTTTTTTTTTTTTTTTTTTTCACTTTTACGAAAAAAGAAAAAAAATAAGCTGACAGAAGAAACTAAAAACTGGGCAGTGTTCCACCCAGCCAAAATTCTCTATAGGGTTGATGGTTTCTTTGGTGCTCACTTCCTATCCCAATTCTAAAACAGATCAAACAGAGCATATGTTAGAGCCTTAAAATTCAGCAGTTTGTGAATGCTTGAAAAAATAAAATTAGAAGATATATTAAATTAGTAAATACTATTAACTGTCCAGAACATAATGGTATTATCATAACAAGCACAATCATTTAATGCACTTATGAGTATCTGAAGTAGACTTGTGCTCCTAAATCAGTGTTGTTCCCGCTGCCCCATCGGCTTCCCCCATGCCCACCTTAATGTTCCCAGTCCCCAGCCCCTATTCCACCTTTGTTCAGGTGTTTCCTCTGCAAAGCTTTTTGTTTTAACTCTAATGCACACATGTACACAAAGAAATTAATTGTGCTATTATTGCTTGTGCTATTTCCATTTCTCCCGACTAATACTTGTAACTATTACCACAAAACCCACATCTGAGTAACCGCTAGACCAAGACGAGGATTCTGCCTGATTCTTCTATCCCTGCCACCTACCATAATGCAACCCAATAGACCCTCATTTAAGAGTACTTAAAATATTGGCAGTATATTTATACTCTACCCGATGCTTCCCTAAAAATTTTTTCTATGTTTGAAAATGTGTGCAATTTTGCCACTAGCAGTCATTACCTGAAATTACTCTCGTTAGCTAAAAGTGATCGCATTCTCAGAAGTACCTTCTACCGTATTCCACTGGATGGCGCCAAAAGGTCTTTAACAATATTGGCGCCACTACAATTTCAGCTGGGAGCAAAACACAGAGCGGGATCCTAATGAGCTTATTTTAACTGTTTTAATTCAATTAATGTTCATCACCCACAGCTGTTGGTTGCTGGGGAGTTTTTTAAATGATTCTGATTGATCTGGAAACTGAAGGCGAGAGAATAGAGAATGAAGAAACACAAACACAAACAATGACATTGCAAGCCTTGAAAAAAAATCCAGAATCCAACCAGTCAATTCTGATTTAGCAAGTGAACAGAAAGATCCAGTTAAGCAAAGGCTTTTTTAAAAAGGCAACGAAGACATCTAAAGTCATTCTTTCCTGCTATCCTCCTTAGGCATCTGCCTGCACTCCTTCCCCCACCCCATCAGTGAAAACAGACAAGTAACAGGGACAGGAGAAAATACAGCTGAAAACAGGAAAGGAATACTGTAGAAAAAAGAAATCTAAAGAAGAAAATTCCAGGCCTTAGTCAAAGGAAGTATCCACAGGGCATCGTCAAGTGTTTCATATCCAAGGATTGGCAGAAGCAAAGGCTAAGGAACACTCCTCACATTTATCTTATTTCCAGGACCCAGGCTGGAGCAAAATCAGCAAACACCCAACAGGGAGAACTGTATTTGCTTAGGGATATAATACACATTATTTGCTCAAAGTAGATGAACACACGTATAGGCATATACACGCAGTATTGGGCCCTCAAATTAGAAAGACGTCATTTTAAATATTTATATTTTGAATATCTTGATCTCACCTATTGCTTATTCAGTTTGCTTATGCAAACCTTGATATTGCAAATGCAACTTCCAGCTTCTAAATCACTATCAAGAGAGACAATCAATTTAAAATAAATGGTAGTTCATTACATCATCTATGGCAATATGTTCCTTAAAGTGCAACTAATCCAGTAAACACTGTTTTAGATAAATGATATTTTCTGATAAAGTTTCCTAAACACAGTATTTCAGTGGCCATGAGAAGGTTCTATGACTCCAGATCAGGAAGCATAGAGGTCATTGTAGGGTGGGCTTTAAGTTTTCATTTAAATATAAATGTGTTAGCCGGGCATGGTGGCACATGCCTGTGGTTCCGGCTACTTGGAAGGATCACTTGAGCCCAGTAGGTCAAGGCTGCCACCTACCGCACTCCAGCCTGGGCAACAGAGTGAGACTCTGACTCAAAAATAAATAAATAAATAAATAAAAATATAATGGCAGGAAATATTCCAAACTTATAAACAGAGATAATTTTTACTTTCTCCTGATATTATTCCATATATGTTAAGTGACCTTGTATCATCAAAAAGGCGTAATGACAACTCTCACCAAACCATGGATTGGCAGCAAATTCAAAGCAACATATTTGACAGTCTGGACACGAGGGGAGTTCCAGGCTTATAATATGGCCTTAAAGAAGAATTTACACCACTCTGCATGTTGGAGACAGAGCACTAACTAGTGAACTAATGAGAGCCTCTCCTCCTAAAGGCAAGGTCCTGAAGCCCAGGCACCCCATAGAGGAAAGACAACATCCTGAACTCGTGACATGGTGGAAACCAGGAAGCTGACAAAACAGTACAGCAAATAAATGAGAAATCAATAAAAACAGCTCCACACTTACATAAGAAGGGACCCCCCCCAAAACCTGGAATTATCTTTTGGAGGGCGGGTCCTTTATAGTACAGGATTCCCCTGCTAAGTAAATGCTCTAGGAACCCACTGGCATCAGTGTACCAGCTAGTATTGTTGTGAGAGGCTGCGTTCAGCTTCGGTGAAATTTTTTTTGGAGATTCTTTCAGTGCATTTGCCCATTTCATGATGGGTGATTTGTGAGTGCACCTGCCCATACTGTGCTGAGTGTTCAGCAGTTGTGGACCAAAAGTGGCATGACCCCCGTGCCCCACCCTCCCTATTCACCGGGTCATGCCCTGAGTGACTTATTTCTGTTTCCTTGGATGAAAAAAGTCCTCAAAGGGAAATGTATGGCCGATATGGAAGAATGGCAGAAGCACTAAAAGGCATCAAAATTGACAAGTTCAAAAACTCCTTTGAGCAGAGTGAAAAGCATCTGGATAGGTGTATTGCCTCAAACGAAGAGTACTTTGAAGGCGACTGAAGTCCAAACATATAAGAATAAATACACAATTTTTAATAAATAAAGTCCATTTCTTAGGAGGATTCCCCTCTCATACTCAAAATTCTAGGCCTAGGAACTCATTCAATGCTAATTGGAGAAAAGTAGTATCAAACGCATATTGATTCATTCATTCTTAGAACTGTTCTGTTCCCTGAATTTTCATCCTCTCCTTCCCACAGACTCCATTCAGGACTCATTCTGGTCCTTTCACAGGGCAACTGGGCCAAGTACAAAAACCTTTGTTCTGAATACACAGGAACAGTGATCACGTCTCTTTCTACTTGAAGAATGCTTACCTCCAGGAGCCATGGCTTTAGTTTTCTATCCAACAAAATATCAAACCCCAGGACTTCGAAGCAGACGCTTTCACTTCCGGGAGGCTGGCCGGGTCTGCACATCCGATAGGCATGCAGCACGTGGGGCTCTGCTACAATCAGAGTCTTTACCACCAGTTCCTACAAAGAGTATGATGGAAGAGAGGAGATGTCACCTTTCTTTGTGTCTCATGGACATATGCAAACAGGGCCTGGGCCTATGGACAAGTCCCTGGTCAGGTCTACCAAGCTCTGTGGCATCCAGCCCCTGGCCGCCGAGCGTACCCCATGTTTCACTCTCCCCCTTCCCACTAAACCACGGGCATGCTTGCTTGCTGTGGGGGTCCACAAGTAAGCGATGCTTCCTCCTACTTGACGTCCTTTGCACCAGCTCTTCTGTCTTCCTGGAACGCTTTTTTCCCTGTATTCCCAAACCTGGCTCCTTGATATTCCAAAAGGCCCTTCCCAACCCCCAAGTCGAAAGTAGCCACCCATCATTCCTTACAGCTGATGACTTACTGATTTTCATATCTATTGGCAGTATTACCTTTACAGCCTAAAAGCTGTTGTTTTCCGTGTAGCAAAAACACAGATTTCCACATCAGGCTCTATTAATGTTCACCCCTCCCCTACTCTGTCTTGTTTCACACAGATACTTATTAGTCATAGCACATAACTGGCTGATATTTTTCCGTTTTCGTTAGAGCAGGGTTCTAGTCTGGCTTGTTTACAATTCCATTCCCGGTGCCTGGCATTGAGTAGATGTTCAAAAACATTCGTCAGCAAAAAAGTAAAATAAAGTTGATAAATGTAGCTTCTATTAGTTAAAGAAGTAAGGGTAAGAGCACCAGCTAGCCCCATACAGAAGTGATGTTGGTGATGGAGAAGAAAAATTCTAAGGAGAGTGAATTATTTCGCAGACCACAGTATGGAACCACCACTTAGACAAAGGCTGAAGAGTCAGGAAGACAAAGTCTATGAGAGTCAGGTTTCTTTGTGCATTGATGGTTTTGTGGTTCTTAAGGTTTGTCTGAGAAGTGTTGCCAGTTAAAAAACCCACTATCATTTTCTGTGAGAAAACATACAATGCGACTACCATGAATTATTAACACTAATTTTTTTTTAAGTTGTTTTACTGAGGTTTGTGAACAAGCTATGGATTATGAGAAAGATGTACCACTGGTTTTTGCTTGGAGTATGTTGTCATTTTAACTCCATCTCTATAGGCAGAGGCAATATAAAAAGGCAGTTAAGAACTTGGCTTTCAAGTCAGACTTTCTTGGTTTTTGCTGGCTTTGCGACCTGCTGGCTGTGCAGCCTTAGTCATACTGCTTAAACTTTGTGAGTCTCATTTTTCCCAAACATAAGTTGGAAGAGGTTGACCTAAGGACAAAATGAGGTTTCATTTACCATAACACAATAAGAAAGGGATTGGCAGTAGCAGGACACTGCCAGGGGAATGGGAGTGGGCCACATAACATCAATAAGGGTACACGGATCTCAAACCAGGTGAAGTGGGAGGACCAAAGGCAGCCCCAAACTTTACCTGTACGATGACCATGTGTTTACCTAAATCTGAACTGTATCCCATATCTTTACAATTTAAAAAAGGGAACAAAATGAGGTTCCATGTAAAACTCTTATCATAGTGCCTAGAACCGGGTAAACCTCCAGTAAGTGTTAGCTACTTAACTACTGCTATTGCTATTCTATCATTCCTCTAGAATTCCACCTCATATGTTAGGCCAGACACAAATATCCCGCTATGTGGTGGGAACAATATTTACCATATGGGAGATAAAAAGGAAGGTAGACATTAACTTTACTGTTTCCAGAATCACAGCCCAGCTCATACTTGGGAATAAGTATCAGAGAGGCCATGAGAGGTTGTTCTCAGAAAATTTTGTGCAAGATGACAAATGCATGATAACACCATAGCATGTGAGACAAAAGACAAAAGCTACTTTATATAAATCTGTATAGAGCTATTACTGAAACAAATCACTTGAGAGTAGAAAAAAGTTAAAACTTTGACTAATAAGTATCTGTGTGAAACAAGACAGCCTGGGGGAGGGGTGGACATTAATAGAGCCTGAACTAGAAATCTGTGTTTTTGCTACATGGAAAACAACAGCTTTTAGGCTGTAAAGGTAATATTGCCAATAGATATGAAAACCAGGAGGGATGTAACCAAACACAAATGAAATTCCACTACTGCTTTTGAAAATTTCCCATTTTTATGGCCTGATCTTATGTCGATTTGTTATTTATTTGTGACCAGTACAAAAGTATATGTAGCTTTGTTCTTCACAGAGGGTACTGATGAATATTACTTTTCATATATTGATGGCTAATTTTTAGAGAATTTATTCCCCAAAAAAGAGGTCATTGAAAAATAGTTCTACAGGTTCGAGACCCGCCTGGGCAACTTGGTGAGACCTCATCTCTACAATAAATCAAAAATTAGCCGGGCGTGGTAGCGCGCACCTGTAGTTCCAGCTACTT
>CAUYQG010110294.1:0-56071 GCA_963574415.1 Tarsius wallacei | reverse complement strand
AAATTACCAGCAGCATTCTTCTCAGGTCTGGAAATGACAATCCAGGAATTCAAGTGGAAACATAAATGACCACGAGTAGCAAAACGACAACAACAACAATAGCAACAACAAAACCAAGAGGTATCACACTCCCAGACTTTAAACTTTATTATAAAGCTACAAAAATCAAAACAGTCTGGTACTGGTACAAGAACAGACATATAGACCAATGGAACAGAACAGAGATTCCAGAAGCAAAGCCTCAATTTCTCAACCAACTCATCTTTGACAAAACCTCCACCACCAACCACTGGGGAGAGGAGAACCTATTCAGCAAATGGTGCTGGGAAAACTGGCTGACTACATGCAGAAGATTAAAACAAGACCCCTACCTATCACCATACACAAAAATCAACTCCAAATGGATCAAAGACCTAAAAGTAAAACCTCAAGCTATAAGAACTTTAGAAAATGCAGGAGACACCCTTATGGAAATTGGAACTGGCAACCAATTCCTGATCAAAACCCCACGTGACTGTGCTATGGAGATAAGATAGACAGGTGGAATTTCATCAAACTGATAAGCTTCTGCAAAGCCAAAGAAACCATCCAGGGAGCAAGGAGACAGCCCACAGACTGGGAAAAAATATTTGCCAACTGTATACCTGACAAAGGCCTAACATTTAGGATCTACAAGGAACTCAAACATGCTGAAAAGAAAAAAAAAACAGCTCCATTACAAAGTAGGCAAAAGATATGACTAGACACTTCTCAAAAGAAGACATACAAGCAGCCAACAGATATGTGAAAAATGCTCAGACTCACTAGTCATCAAAGAAATGCAAATTAAAACCACACTGAGATACCACCTAACTCCAGTCAGGATCCCATCATCAATAACTCAGAAAACAACAGATGCTGGAGAGGATGCAGAGAAAAGGGAACACTTCTATGCTGTTGGTTATAGTGTAAACTAATACAACCTCTGTGGAAAACCATTTGGCGAATCCTGAAAGATCTCAAAATTGACCTTCCATACGACCCCACAATCCCGCTACTGGGAATATACCTGGAGGAACTCATATCACTTTATGAAAAAGATACCTGCACATGCATGTTTATTGCAGCATTATTTACAATAGCAAAAACATGGAACCAACTGTGCTGCCCATCGAAGGAGGACTGGATTTTAAAAAATGTGGTACATGTACATGATGGGATATTATGCAGCCATAAAGAAGAAAAAATTTATGAGCTTTGTAGGAACTTGAATGGACTTAGAGTCTATAATACTGAATGATCTATCACAGAAACAAAGAACTGGGTATCACATGTTCTCACTCATAAGTGGACCCTGAACAATTATCGTAATACTATAAGAAAAGGATTGGCAATAGTGGGAATCTGCGGGGAGTGGGGTGGGGGAGGGTCGCACATTTCATCAACAAGGGTACCTGCATAATGAACATTTGTATACCTAACCCTGAACTGCACCCCACATCTTTAAAATAAAATTTTTTTTAAAAATTTCACTGTGTCCTAGCTTGCTGTTAACTCAATAAAATTATCTTCTTAAAATTTATTCTTAAAGTTCTTAAAATTATTACCCTGACACTGAATTCATTGTTTTCAACTAAGTAGAGATGTTTTAAAATTCACAAAGTGCAGAGTTTAATTGAGTTAAAACAGGACAAGTGTTTAAACAACCACTGTCACCTAGTAAGGACATATTAATCGTCACCTGTTGTTGTTAAATGTAAAGTCACGAACCAAACTTCTATCTGCTCTTGCAAATAGTCTAACTGAGAACTGGACCTCTTTTGCCTCTGCATAAATTTTCTATACTCTGTATCACTCTGTCCTTTTCCCACTAATCTCCAACGATACTCATCTTCTTTCTGTTTCTCCAACTCTCCACGTTTTTGCAAGTTCCACTGGAATGCAAGTTCCGTGAAAGCGGGAAACTTTAAGTGTTTTGTTCGTTGTTTCACCAAAGCCTAAATTAGTGCCTGGCACACAGTAAGTACTCAATAAACTTTGCTAAACAAACAAATAAGTAAATGGAGGCAAAGAAAGGGAGTGAAGTTGGTCTTTGTTCAACCCCACTAAGATCAAGTCTATGACCGATACAAGTTTGCTAGTGTTTCTCTTGTCAAAACGTGCTGATTACTAACAAGGAGTTGCTCCTACCTTACTTACTATGTATACATGATTTGTGTACCCACATATAAGGATTTTCATCTCTTACATTTCAATCTAAGAAGTCCTTGATAATTTAACATCCTATGATATATGGACCTGGAAAGATGATTGACATCTAATTTTTCACTTATTCTTAACCACATACTTGCAATCTCACTTGAAAACACAAAACAGAACAACTCTTGTCAATTCCTTTCCCAGGAAATGTGAGGAAGAAATTAACAGCCTTGTTCCATGTTAATCCAAAGCTCTGCTTATTACATACATTTTACAAAGGAATGTCCCTAAATAAACTTTAGTCCCACACTGAAAGTGCACTTACCATGACGAAATTGTCTTGGTTTCCATAGGTATTGGACTATAACATACTGTATAACTCAGGGATTAAGAAAAAGGACTCTGGATTCAGAGCAGGGGCTCAAATTCCGGTCCCTACATTACTAACTATATGACCTCAGCAAGTCATTTAACCCTGCTGAGCCTCTCATCCTTCATCAAGCAAATAGAGAAAGTCAGAGTAGTGTTACTAAGAAGAATGATTAAATGAGTTTGTACCGTTGGCAAATATTTTTTCCCATTTTGTGGGCTGTCTCCTCACTCTCTCTCTCTCTTTCTTTTTTAGTTGGAGTCTCACTCCCTCACCCAGGCTGAACTGCAGTGGCACACTCACGGCCACCCCAGCATTGATCTGCTGGGCTCAGGTGATCCTTCCACCTCAGCCTTCCAAGTAGCTGGAACTACAGATGCGCACTATCATGCCCAACTAATTTTTTTATTTATTGTAGAGATGAGGTCTTGCCAAGTTGCCCAGGCTGTTCTTGAACCTGTGGGCTCAGGCAATCCCCTCACCTCGGTCTCCCAAAGTGCTGGGATTACGGGCTTGAACCACTGTGCCTGGCCTCCCCACTCTCTTGACGGTTTTCTTTTGCTTTGCAGAAGCTTTTCAGTTTGATGAGGTCCCATTTGTCTATCTTATCTTTTATGGCATTCACTTTTGGAGAGTTGATCAGGTATTGGTTGCTTATTCCAATTTCTGTAAGGGTGTTTCCTACATTTTCTTCTAGGATTCTTATAGTTTGAGGCTTTATATTTAGGTCTTTGATCCATTTAGAGTTGATTTTTGTGTATGGTGATAGGTAGGGGTCCTGTTTCAGTCTTCTGCATCTGGTCAGCCAGTTTTCCCAGCACCATTTACTGAATAGGTTCTTCTCTCCCCATTGGCTGTTGGTAGAGCCTTTGTTGAAGAAGAGTTGATTAAGAAATTAAGGTTTTTCTTCCAGTATCTCTATCCTTTTCCATTGGGCTATATTCCTATTCTTATAACAATACTAGGCTATTTTGATTATTGTAGCTCTATAGTGGAGTTTGAAGTCTGGAAGTATGACACCTCCTATTTTTGTTTTTTGTTTGTTTGTTTGTTTGTTTTTGTTTTTGCTGAGGATTATTTTGGGTATTCGTGGTCTTTTATGTTTCCATATGAGTTTCTGTATTTTCACTTCGAGGTCTGAGAAGAGTGATGTTGGTAATTTAATGGGTATTGTGTTATATCTGTAGATTGCCTTTGGTAGGATGGACATCTTAACAATGTTAATTCTTCCAATTCATGAGCATGGAATATTTTTCCATTTGATTTTATCTTCTATGATTTCTTTGAGTAGTGTTTTGTAGTCTTTATTGTAAAGATCTTTCACATCTCTGGTTAGGAAGATGCCAAGGTATTTTAGTTTTTTTGTGTGTTGTGGCTATTGTGAATGGGGATGTGCTTTTTATTTAGGTTTCTGTCTGTTCATTATTGATGTATAGGAATGTGACTGTCTTTTGCATATTTAGTTTATACCCCAAGACTTATCCAAAGTCCTTTATCAGTGCAAGGAGGTTTTTAACAAATTCTTTTGGGTTTTCAAGGTATAGGATGATCATGTCATCCACAAAGAAGGATAATTTAACTTCCTCTCTTACTATTTAGATATGCTTGATTTCCTTCTCTTTTCTGATTACTCTAGCTAGGACATCCAACACTATGTTGAATAGGAGGGGTGAGAGTGGGCAGCCTTGTCTTGTTCCAGTTTTCAGGGGAAATACTTCCAATTTCTATCTGTTTAGCAGTATGTTGGCTGTGGGTTTATCATAGATGGCTCTTACTATTTTGAGGTACATTCCATCTATGCCTATGTGTTCAAGGGTTTTTATCAAGAAGGGATGCTGGATTTTATTAAAAGCTCTTTCTGCGTCTAATGATATAAGCATATGATTCTTGTTTTTACATCTGTTGATATATTTAATTAGATTTATGGTTTTTCATATGTTGAACCAGCCCTACATCTGACAAAGGCCTAACCTGAAGAAACTACAAGGAACTCAAACATGCCAAAAGGAAAAAAACAAACAACACTATTAAAAAATGGGCAAAAGATATGAATAGATACTTCTCAAAAGAAGACATACCAGCAGTCAACAGATAAACGAAAATATGCTCAACCTCACTAATCATCAAAGAAATGCAAATTAAAACCACCTGAGATACCACCTCACTCCAGTCAGGATGGCCATTATCAATAACTCAAAAAAAACAGATGCTGGAGACAATGTGGAGAAAAGGGATGTGGAAATGTAAACTAGTACAACTGCTGTGGAAAACAGTGTGGCCTTTTTTTTTTTTTTTTTTAAGTTGGAGTCTCACTCTTGTTGCTTAGGCTATAGTGCAGTGGCACTCTCATAGCCACTGCAGCCTCAACCTGCTGGGCTTAGGTGATCCTCCTAACTCAACCTTCCAAGTAGCTGAAACTACAGATGAGTGCCACTATGCCTGGCTAGTTTATTTTGTGTGTGGTTTATTACTGTAGAAATGAGGTCTCACCAAATTGCCCAAGCTGGTCTCAAACCCCCGGGCTCAGGCAATCTTCTCAGCTCGGCCTCCCAAAGTTCTGGGATTACAGGCTGAGCCACCAAGCCTGGCCTGCAATTTCTAAAAGATCAAAAAATCGACCTTCTACACTACCCAGCAATCCTCCTGGAAATATACCCAGAGAAACTAAAATCACTCTATTAAAAAAGATACCTGCACATGCATGTTTATTGCAGCATTGTTCACAATTGCAAAAACATGGACCCAACCATACTGCCCATCAAAAGTGGACTGGATGAAGAAAATGTAGTACATTTACATGATGGAATATTATACAGCCATAAAAAAAACCAAAATTATGAACTTCACAGCAACCTGGATGGATTTAGAGTCTATAATATTCAGTGATTTATCACAGAAACAAAGATCTGAGTACCATACGTACTCACTCATAAGTGGACCCTGAACATTTGTCATAATGCTATAAGAAAGGTATTGGCAGTAGTGAGACACTGCCAGGAGAAGAAGGCACATGACATCAATAAGGGTACCCACACTTTACCTGTATAATGACCACACATGTACCTAACCCTGAATTGTACTCCACATTTTAAAAATAAAAAATAAGAAAAATAGAAATAAATTTAAAAATGAGTTTGTAAACAGTTTATCATGGCACTTTACACACAGTAAGTTTTCAATAATTATAGAAACTACTTATAGACATAAAGACCGCAAACTGGAACTAAGATCATAATCCCCTAATGTTAGCCAGCGAAGCCAGTGTCTGACCTAGTGGACATCTGATAGATATCTGCTGAATGAATGGCTGCTCCCTGTTGTCTGACTGTGTGACAGCCTTCTCTCTTTAGTGATGTCTGTTTCGGTTGTGAGGTACTTCCAATACAGATGCAATGCATTTTGTAGAATCTCTTTCCTTGAGCCTATGATAGCTAGAATTGCATGCATACCATAAATACTTAATTGAGAAAATGCCTCTGTAAGATTCTGATGCTAGTTCCTGCTCATGACTTTCTACCTCAGTACACTCCACTTTAATCTTTACATTGGCATTTCTGTTTAGAAGGACAAACCAGGAATGATGGCTCTGGGCTGAGAATCTGGAATGCAGATTATAACTGCTCAGTGAGTTCACTTGCTTTGTGTAAACTGGCTACGCTTCTTTTGCTTTCATTTAGAAAATAGCTTTGGCTGCTTGGTATCAGCACATCTTCCATTTTACATGTTCTTAGTTTCTGACAAGAAAAAGTGGAAGGTGGAATGCCACGCTGTTGCAAAGCTGCTGATAAGCATCAGCTTAACCGTATTTGTTCTGGTGGATTTTTGTAGATGAGGAAGGATATTTGTACTGCAAAGTTCCAGCCTGATTCTCCTCTCTTAGTTCCAATTTCCCAGGATTTACTTGCTTAGATTTCTAACATAACCATACTACCCTATTCTAGGTGTCACTTTCCATAGCTGTGGGTTGACCCTAACGGACATTAAACCTGCAGGTTTAATGAAAGCCCATTATAGAAGAGTAAAAAATAACACAATCCTGGAGCTATGTAGAAGCCAAAGAACAGATAAATGTGTCTAGATTAAGGTCCCTTAGTGGCCATTGTCTGCTTCAGGGGATTCCACAGACAAATACACAGCAGAAGAGACTGAATTAAAATGCTTTTGTTTTAGATTTAACAGCACATTTTCCCCTCATTTGTGTTATTGCAGCTACATAGTTTCTTCATTTTTAGTGCATAGGCAAGAGCTAACCAAGTACACCGATCCCCCAATGTGACCCTCAGTGGCATTTGAGACCTATTTTTATAGCAGTGTTAATAAGTACACATACTAGCCATTATGTGTTCTTGTGAACTAATCCTCATCCTGTCAACTGCTGCTGTAAGACCCCGGGGCAGATGCTGAGCAATCCTGGTGTTTAGTGGTTATGCAGTACTTGGCCAACCTCAGCGGGTAATTTCCCCTAAGTATATATGGGTTTAAACGGCACCTACCAATTACATCTCTTTGGAAGAGCACAAATGTGGCCTGCCCACTCTCCCAGATGTACACATGTTCCCACCTCCACAGAACCCTCTCATTGCCTCTCCTCTCTAGAAGCTCTGGGGTAGTCTATTCTCTAGGCACAGAAGCAGCTACGCAAATTCCATGCCTTGTGCAGTTGTCACCGTTATCTTTCTGGCTCTGAGAGTTACACCAGAGAAAACATTTTATCGAGAAAAGACCACTCTCTGAGATGTCTTCATAGAAAAAAAAAAAAGATCACTTATGACCCAGCCTCACATTCTCAAGTTTTTATGGACACCCCAGTTGAAAACTACCCAACACCCCAAGGTAATTAATGCAAAAGAAAAACAATAACAAGTATGACACTTATTCCTGTAAATTTTTTTCAATTATGCTTGAACAGAACATGATAGGAAAGAAAAACAATAATAAGTATGACACTTATTCCTGTCGATTTTTTTCAATTATGCTTGAACAGAACATGATCGGATACTGGACCTAAGTTTCTAGCTTCAGATAACAAACCCAGAGGAGTTTGGGAGACTAAACCCAGGGTGAAGAAAAGAAAAGGTCATAAATATCAGAGTGAGTTAGGTAAGACTAAGGTATAAATAATGAATGTGAATCGTCTTAGCCCTGATTTTGTGCCCCACATTAAAATATACTGTGCTACTTTTAAATACTACATGTCAAACTTGGTATATTTTCCCTCTCTCCTCCTCTCCCAACCCCCTCTCAGTCTCTCTTGCTGTGGCCCCTTCCTTCTTCCTCATTAAGCTGTATGGTTAGGAAAAAAGAGCAATCTCTACTTCAAGGCATGGCAAAGAGCACTCTTGACTTTGACATCCTTAATTCTTAGCACCTCACTTTGTTGAAGGAAAAAAATGACAGGAAACTTCCAGACAAAAAGATTCCCTGCCATCATCCTTAAAGATGTACCCAGATCACATAATTCCTTTCACTTGCTAATTGGTTTCATAAGACTTCTTCCTTTTCTTGTTTTCTATTCTTGTTTTGGGGGCAATTGCAACGTATGCGCAGCTCTGGATTTTATTTTAAGTAATTTGTAGTTGACTATAGTTTATTTGTGCAATTGGTATAATTAAATCTAATTACATAATTGGTGAAAGACTGAGTAATCACATAATTAGAATGTGCAATAATAACTATTGAAATTCCATTGTTATGACGTGTAATAATACAATTATGATGTGTAACATTCATGGGGTACTCAGCAAAGGGTGAAAACTGCTCCAGTCCTGCCTGTGTGGAATGCAGCTGAGGTTGGAGACCTGGAAAGTTGCTTTCAGCGTCTATACTTGGACTTCCTATTCTTCTTTTTCTCACTAATCTAACCCTTGTTTATGCTCCTTGTGAATAAAAGGCAGTAGCAGAGGCCTGGAGAAGGTACTTACGAGGGCAGAAGTACCCACATCTCTAAGGATTAAATCACCAAAAAACCATCCCTAAAACATTATAAGGCACAGGTTGCACATAATTGGATGCAAATTTCTGAAACTGTCATATGTGCATGTCAATTTTAAATTTTAAATTATAATCAGGGCACAAAAAACAGGGTTGGTTCACACACACAGTACAAGTGGGTTAATGATTATGACTGGGGACATAGGTCCCAACTCACAGTCTTCCCCTTGCACTCCAATTATTCCTGTCATCTTCCTAAAAATTGGGACATAGACTAACTACCAGAAGTGCTGGCCTCCCAGTTCCTTGCTCTGCTAATTGTTGGTGAGCTTTTCCTCCCCTCCACCTCACCTGCCCACTACCATTGTCATGCTCTGGACCTGGTGAGAGCATCAATTGCAATGTTGCTGATACTTGGCCTCAAACACCCTACTCTTCAACAGCAATCTTGCCCCTGCTCATGTGTTCCCCACCAGCATCCTCCAATCTCAGAGAAAACTCCAAATCCCAGACCCCTTTCCCCACCCCTGGCCATTCACTGCCTCTTGCCCTACCCCATGACCCTCTTTGTCCAGCCTAATTCCCACAGTCCACCACTGTCATCATCGTGGGCAGAACCTTGAATCCCTAACAGAAACTCTCAGCCCGGTTCCACACTAGCCCTTAGGAAGTTGTAAGTGCCTGGATAAAACCTCACAAGAGAAATGACCGGTTTTGCTTTAAATTCATGATCTCAAACTGCAAAATGATACTCCATACTGACTGGCAAACTGCTATTTTTCTCGAATTGGTTTGCTTTCCAATTTTCTAAGGCCACTATTTCACAGTTTTTCTTCTTTCCTCTAACCTCCCATGTTTTTTTCTTCACCGTCATGCACAGCGGATGGCCTCACCTCATCATGCCATTAAAAGTCATACAAAAGACCTGGGTTTCACTCTTTCCTACCAGCGGTCCTCCAACCCCTTGCTCATATGCACCCAAAGACTCGTCTGCTTCCGTGCCTCTTCCCATAACCTGAGCCCTTCACAGATGCTCTTTCAACTCTGTCCTGTCTGTGCCGCTCTCCCTCAGTATCAGAGCTCTAGAGCCCAAACATAACCTTGTTCAAGCATCTTCCATAGCCTGCCACATTTCCAGAGAACTATTCAGGCTCCATCCCTCAGTCTGCCTTGCTCTGGCGTCCTCCCCTTACTCACTAGGTCTTCATTTGTCAAGGGCATCAGCAAGGTCCCTCTTGCAAACTCCACAAATGATTCTAGATCCTTATCTTCCCTCCGTCTTAGCAAGTTTGGCAGTTGGCCATTTCCTTTGCCTGAAACCCTCTTTTCCCCAGGTTTCTGCCACCTATCTCCCCAATGCTCTACTTCAGTTTCTCTTCCAGGTGCCGCCTGCTTCACTCAACTTCTAATTATTGGGCATTCTTCTGCCTTCACCCTGGTCCATCTTCTCGCCTCTCTCTACAGCTTTTTCCCAGATAATCCCATCAGCTTGAAAGAGTTCAAAGTCATCTTTGTAATTCCCAAATATAATGCAAATATAATTCCTTTCTTCTGAGTTCTGGACTCGCTTATTTAACTTGCCACCTGACATCTCTTCTTTCAGGTCTCACAGACTTCTCAAACTTGGCATATCAAAAACAGAAATCCAGATTTCTCTCCCAAACACCTTATCCCTCAATGCAATCCTTCTCTTCCCAGTAAATGCCACCACCATCAACCTGCCATTCAATCCAATCACTAGAAGAACCCTGGTTCCTCCTTTCCATTTCCCCTACATCCAATCCATCAGTGAGCCTGTACAAAATGTCTTTTTCCTCTTTAATTTTCCTTCTTTACCACTCCACTAGGCTAAGTCATGCCATCTCCTGTTTGAGTAGTCTCCTCTTTTATCTTCTGAGCATGAATACAGATTTCAACGGTTTTGTCTGTTTTTTATTTTTTATTTTTTTATTACTTGCCTGTCTCCCCTGATAGACTGTGTCTCCTGATTATTATATTCACAGTTTTACAGCATCCAGCATAGATCAGGTATCAATTTTATTTTGAGTGAATAAATGAATGACCATGGTGTTGGCATCTATAAGCCATAGAGTATGAGCCACCTGGTAAACTTTATAAAAAAAATCGTCATAAAAGCCAGGGCCAGAACAGAAATAATATGTTGACGCCCCAACATCCAATGTTATTGTATTTGGAGTGGGGCTTTTGGGAGATAATTAAGTCTAAATGAGATCATAAGGGTGGGGTATTGTAATGGAATTAGTGGATTAGTATCCTTATGATAACTGACAACAGAGAGTTTGGGGATGTCTGTCTCTCTCTCTCCCTCTCTCTCTCTCTCTCTCTCTCTCTCTCTGTCATGTGAAGACACAGCGAGAAGGCGGCCATTTGCAAGCCTGGAAAAGAGCCCTCACCAGAAACTAACCATTCTGTCACCTTAATAATAGACATCTTAGCCTGTATTTACACCGTGAAAATGAAAGCAAGAAGTCACAAAAGACCACATATTATAAGATTTCATTTATGTGAAAAGTCCAGGACAGGCAAATCCATAGAGACAGAAAGTAGATTAGTGGTTGCATAGGGCTGGGAATATTGGGAGGGGGGAGAATGGGCGTGACTACCAGTAGATACAAAGTTTCTTTTAGGGGGTGTTGAAAATGTTCTGGAATTTGATTGTGGGGATGCTTACACAACTCTGCAAATATACCAGAAATCACCAAACCACTTTAAATAGGTGAATTCTATGATACATGAAATATACTTCAGTAAAGCCATGAAGAAGGTGGAGGGAGGGGAAGGAAGAGAAGAGGGAAAGAAGGAAGGGGGGAAAGAAGGAGAAGGTGAACGGCAGCTAAAGGTATTTGTCTAGCTGAGTTAGTTTATGGAATCTCAGTTGCCATCTATAAAAAGATAGACTCCCCCTATTTTATGTGCTATCAAGAAATAAAAAATGTACCAATTACAATCACAAGAAGTTATCAATTATAAGACATTTCCTGATTTTGGAGATGTTAAATATGAAAAAAGTATATATCTTACAATTAATGAAAAATGGTACAGGCAGCTGTCTTCAGATCTAGGCACCAGCATCTGAGGCCTTCTAAATAGGAATGACTTCTTTGGAGAAAATTAATGAATCATTAACTCATTCATTCATAAGAAAAAAGGAATAACATATGTCAAATGAGTACCATAAGAGGACATCAGCCTTGTATATAGCTTTGACTTTGTAAACATAATTCTTTTAATCCTCAACAACTATTCTTCAAGATAAGTATTATGCTCCACATTTTACAGACAAGGTCATGGGCTACAGAAAAGTCTTATAGTCCTTAAGTAGCAGATACAAAATTATATGCCCTGTCTCTAAGCCTCTGCTCTACTCCTGTATTATGAATGAAAACTTCAAATGAAAAAACCTTGAGAGCAAAGTCATTATGTTTTTTTCCCCTGAACCCCATTTTTCCTGTCAGCTTCAGAGATGTACATACCTATCAGTACCCATTGTCTCATCACCTATTTTTCCCACAGCCATCTCCTCCCAACATCAACTAGTGCATATTAAAGAAATAAAAACTGCCATCCATTTGTCAAGAGTATTTTGGACCACCCCTGAATTCCATGTCTTCAATATGTTGGTGTGCTATGAAGTCTCCAAGAGCTGCCAGAACGAAAACATGGAAATACTTACAGGTGACACAAAGAGAACAAAATGGCAAATAAAGAACAAAAGGAGAAAAAAGTGGCATAAAGTGCAGATGCACCTCAATTTATGCAGCAGATGCTTTCTGTAAATTATGTGTAGATCAAATTGATTTACAAACTAAATTCTGTTGCAAATTCAGCCAGAAAACTGTGATGGAACCTTGTGATGGAAACCTCTATAATGAGAAAAATTCATTTGTGCTAAGAATAGTCAATCCCCAATCTCTGTTTTGAATTTGGTTTTCTTTTATTCTTTTCAAGTGGAGCCTGTCTGTGCATAAAAGCTCCGTAACCTCCTAGGATTCTTGCTGTACAGAAATGTCATGAGACCAAAAGTTTTATAAAGGCTTCAAAAATTTTGACTATCTACTCTATTTGTAATATCCATTTCCACAATGCTTTAAATATATATCTCAACACAATGGGAGGGATGAGAGTATGCTTCCCTGGAATGAAATTCTACAACTACCATTGGAGGAGATTATTTGAGAATGGGGAGGAAGAACTGAGAGGAGGAGAGTATCTCCCTTGGGTCACCAAAAGCCCTGAGCCTTTGTCTCTTGACAGTTGAGGTACAGACAAAAATTGAAAGACTCCAGCATCCCACTCCCAAATGACCCCATGTCCTCCTTGCAAATACTAAGTCACTAGCTCCCTGGTGTCTTCTATAGTCAAAGTTTACAAAATGACCACACACAGTTATTTTTTTAAAAAAAACAAGAGTGTCACATTAAATTTTTTTCTTTAGTTTCACAATTACTTGAATGATCAGAAGATCTGGAAGACTTGTTACACATTCTCACTAAAGAATAATTTGCTGGAGTGGAGCAGATGTCCCTGAAAACAGGTCTCCATGTCCTCACTACATTGTGTCCAGCCTGGCTTCTGCAGGAATTTTCATTGAACCTCAGAAGAGGCCCTTCCAAACTAAGAGGCCCTTCCAGACTAAGTACCACCACCATGTGGTTCACTTCCTCAGCCAAGAGGCCGTTTAGCCTCAGTCAATTGCACCAATGGCCCAAAAATATCCATGATCTCAAGGCTCTTTTTCTAATGTGGGTCACATTTCAATATTTGTGAGACTGTTGTTTTTTCCTTTTCTTAAATGTATTAAGTTGTTTAGGCCTATCCCAAAGTTCTTCTCGTCTGGAATTGCCCTCCTGGTTCTTATCTAGTGACAATCATTACTCCATATCACTGCTTTCCCAGAGAATCAGCATTGTAGCCATGCCGCCAGAGTTTTTGCTCCGCAGACATGTTTAATAAATTAATTTTACCCTTTTATACCACAGGACCTAGAAAGGAACATTGATTTTTTTGGTTCTGGTTTCCATCAACATAACACAATCTTGATGTCATGCTTCCAAGAAGGACCCAACATATTCATTTCTTTGAATCACTATCACCAATGAACTGTTAGCAGAAGGTTAGTAGACACAGGACACAGGTACTTAGGCTCACTGTGCTCAAACTGGGAGCAGAAGAGAGAGGTGCATAGTCCATATCCACACTAGCCTGGTGTCTTGGGTTCCAAAATGTCTGCTGGCTTTGGCCTGAGTCCTATACAAGGCAACTTTAGTCAGTGCCAAAACCTAGGCACAGGGATTAAGGAAAATCAGCGTCTTTAGAACTCTCACTCATACTCACTATAAGGTTTCTCAGCAACCTAAACTCTTAGCCCACCCCCCAGTCTGTTTCTCATCACTAGAGTTATGACCCACTGTTGCCAAACATTGCCTGAGCACCCAAGTTCTGCCTGGCACTGTTTTCTAAGTACTTTAGATGCATCATTTCATTATCCTCACAGCCCCATTATTATCAGCTCCCTTCCAAAAGCAGAGACCCTGAAACTTAGAAAGTTTACATAATAATGATGATGATTATGATAATAATAATAATAATATTAATAATAAGCCGGGCTCGGTGGCTCAGCCTGTAATCCCAGCACTTTGGGAGGCTGAGGTGAGTGAATTGCCTGAGCCCATGGATTCGAGACCAGCCCGGGCAAGTTGATGAGACCTCGTCTCTACAATAAATAAAAAATTAGCCAGGTGTGGTAGTGCACACCTGTGGTTCTGGCTACTTGGAAGGCTGAGGCAGAAGGATCGCCGAAGCTCAGCAGGTCAACGCTGGGGTGGCTGTGAGTGTGCCACTGCACTCCAGCCTGGGTGACAGAGTGAGATTCCAACTCAAATAATAATAATAATAATAAATAAAATTAAGTAAGGGCTTTGATAAGTTGGCTTAATCCTTGTGTTAACCATTTTGTGTTAACCATTTTGTGTTACCACCTATGTTACCTTTGTACTTCAAATGAGGAAACTGAGGCACAGAAAAGAGGTTAAATAAGATTCCCAATTTCATTCAATAGATGAGTAGTTAGACAGTTTGAACTCAAGCAGTTTGACACTAAAGCTGTGCTTTTACCTCCGGACTGACTTGCTCAAAGTCATACCACTAGTCAAGGCTAGAGTTGAGAGTCTACCACATCATCTGTGGTCTCTTTAGATGCCTGTGGGGTCAGATCTTCTTTGCAGTGTCTTCGAAGCCTAGCCAGCAGGGTCTGGGATGGATGTACTGACTTCCTCAAAGATAGGCTGAAAAAAAAGCTTTCTTGTCTTATTTCTGAAATGTCAGGAGATTATAAAGTAAACTTCTAGCAGAGGAGATAAATGACATGAAGGAAATCTGGACCAATGTTGTGCATATAAAGGGGCCATTCTAATAATGGTCTCGGGGGTCTTTCCACATACAAGAAACAGGAGGTTGTATTAGTTTCCCTTTCTTGCCTTCTGGTGGATTTGAAAGTTATCTAGTTTTGAAATCTAAAATTCTCCAAACTCTTAGATATGATCCTTCTTGCCCCCTTAGTTATACATTCCAGTTTCTGCTAAAAAGTCTCCGTTTAGTCATAAATGACACCTAATTTCATGAGGCCACCTGTTTTCTCTTTTCATAGAAACTAGAGATTCTGGGGCTCTGAGAAGTCTCTAGCGGTCACTGACCTGGCCACTAGCAACTAGGTTCTACAAACAATGACCCTGGGGAACTCAATAAAAGCATCAATCACTCATCACCACAGATCTTAATAGAGAGTGGATAGATGAAAAGTTTATAAATCAGGATGAGTCATTCTGTTCACCAAGGGAAAAGATAAATAAACCAACACTCCAATTAATTTTAACCTGAAAAGAAACTGCTTGTGAATGGTGCTTCAGCCAAGTCCGTAGGGTCTGAAAGATCTTAATTATTCACAATTCAAATTGCTTCTACTGCTTGCTAGATAGTTTCTTAATGCCTTCCATCCAGCTTCATCTTCCCCTCACCATCCTCCTGTCTCCTCCAAAAGGAAATTTCTAGAAATTGCCTTCTAATCACCCAAGTTTTTTCTATAAAAAAATTTAATGAATCTTCCCAAGTCCCTAATTAGCTTAACCTGGGATCCAGGGACTCCCCTGGGCTTAAATAATCCATAAGTGGGTTTCAGGGGCACCATAAACTCACTGAAATTGTATGCAAAATGATTTCCTGACTCCCCACCCATCCAGAGGTCCAGTTTTCATTAGACTCTCAAGAAATTCTATGCTCTCCCCACCTGTCCCCAAAAAGAGCATTAAGTGTTCCAATCTAATCCACACCTATCTAAACACTGCATCACAAGAAACCTTTAGGATGCACAGTGGGAGACCCTGGGCTTTGGAGCCAGACAGATCTAGGGTCACATTCCAGCTCTGTAACTTACAAGCTGTATGAATTTAAACAAGTGTCTTAACTTCTCTGAGCCTCAGTTTCGTCATCTGTAAAATCATGATCATAACTACTTCAACCCAGGATTATTGGGTAGCTACACAGAAAATACAAGAGGTCGGGCTTGATGGCTCAGTCTGTAATCCCAGCACTTTGGGAGGCCAATCTGAGTGGATTGCCTAAGCCCATGGGTTCAAGACCAGCCTGGGCAACTTGACAAGACCTCGTCTCTACAATAAATAAAAAATTAGCCAGGTGCAGTAGCATGCACTTATAGTTCCAGCTACTTGGAAGGCTGAGGTGGAAGGATCACTGGAGCCAAGCAAGCCGGTGCTGGGGTGGCCATGAGTGTGCCACTGTACTCCAGCCTGGGAGACAGAGTGAGACTCCAACTCATAAAAAAAAAGAAGAATGAATGAATGAATGAAAGAAAGAGGGAGAGAGAAAATACAAGAAAGCACATAGCATTTATACACAGAAAGGGCAAAATAAAAATCCTCCCTACAGGAGAGAGAAAAAGGCGGATCTGGGCTCAGTAGCAGAGAAGCTGCTTTCCTGTCTACGGGAAGTGCATCTCAAGCCTTGCTAAAGATGAAGGTCACCGTGCTACCATCAGATTAGGCTAACTCCTGGGAAATCCATAAGAATGAGATAGGAAGAGTACTCTTTTCTGAGCGTGATAATAGATTATAATCCTTTTTATAGATCTTATAGAGACACGCCCCATCTGAATTAAAATAAGCCTCCAACCTTCTATAGTCCTAACTTCTCTACCCCATTCCCCCAACATAATGTGATAAGCAAGGTCTAAGCATTTCAATCATGGAAAATGCTGAGGAGCATCACTGCAAGGAGACTGAAATGACCCAAGGGAGCCCACACAGCTAGCTTCCGGGTGTCCTGCTGCAAGACTGAAATCTTCCCATCCCAGAGGCAGCTTCGTTCTACCTGGGCCAGTTGGCTGCTCTGGGGTCAATATTGATTGAATAATCCAGATACTTTGTTAGCTGGGACTTCCAGAACAGCTTCAGTGATTCAGGAAACATCCTGATTGTTTTGTCAGCTCCTGTTTTATTGACTAAGTTCCCAGTTCCAGAGAGACTAGGCCAAGAGAAAACAGGACAAGCGGACCCTGCCCTTTGCGATTCTATTTCCAAGGCAAGGTTGCCCTCAACCCTGGGGGAAAAAAGAAACCCAGAACATTAGCCTTACTATTATCTGAGACTTGGAGCTGATTGCCATTCTCTGTATGTCTGATTTTACACAGAGAATTGGATTGTGGGGCATGCTACTACAGGGTTTAATTGCACTGCAATAATGACATCATTTCTCTTTGGCTACAAAGAATTTTTTTTAAAGCAGGATTTATAGGACAGAAAAACTCCCACAATGGGAGGGGACTCAAGGGGGTTGCCCAAGAATTTTAATTTGGAAACCATTTATAGTGGTTGTAGTTTTTCTCATCAGACCACGTCATGACACAGAATGTGTTGGATTTTCAGATGATATTGACCCAGTCACTTGCAGAACTTGGTGCTGCTCAAGTGACTCTTGTCTTTAAAGTCATTATCAGCCTTACTTCCCAGCTAAGAAGCTGTTTGTCCCAAAAGCAAGTTGAAGAGAAAGTGCAGAAAAGTCAGAATATGTCTAGAATGGATAAAAAATGAGAATTCCATGACAACGGTGGCCTCTTGGAATACCTTCTTGATTGGACATGCAGACATGGTAGCAGGAAACCCAGAAGCCAGAAGGGTCAGGATGAGGACTCCAAGAGCCACTGCCAGGATGAATAAAGCTCACAAGGTCACACGTTCATTTTCTCAAATATGGCTGCTTTGCTCTCTCTCCTTACTCAGACAGGTTATCATGCCTCCTTTCTTTCCTCAATTGTGGAGGACGGTCCCCTAACCATAGGTAGCTTAGTGGGCAGCACAATTTCAGAAAGCAGTTTCAAGGAGGGTGTACTTAGATCTGACAGAGGTCATGGTCAAAGAAGGAAGGAGAAAGTCTCAGTGGTGCTATTTCACTTTCAGAACCAAACAGACCAATGAGCCAGAGATCTAGTAAGTGTGTGGGAGTCTTCATGATTTAAAAATATCCAAATGCATTTCCACCAGAGAAGTTTCAGAATAGAGAACCCTCTCCCAACACAAACCTGATGATGACAGAAGGGCTTGGTCTGCTTGCCTCACCATGCCTTTGTCATCTGCCTGCTACTGAAGTCAGCACTGGGAAGGGGACTTTCCAAGAGTCAATCTCAGTGTTTCTCAATCTCTCTCTCTCTCTGTCTCTCTGTCTCTCTGTCTCTCTCTCTCTTTCATTTTGCCATATTTGCTGTATATCTTGAATGTTACAGCTCCATGAACCCAGACACACCTGGGGTTCAGCAGATCTAATTAGCCCTAGATGTGTCTGCTCTCAAAATAGAGTCAATTATTCCAGCTCTTGCTCTGACCAGCAAGGAGTGGCCTAAACCCATGGTCCATAGCCTTGGTTTCTGAACAGTCCCCAAGAGGTTTTCAGTCCCACACATCTGACTTTAGAAGTGGTGTTTTGAGGATGGAGCTGAGTACATGGATTTCATATTATCTCCTCTCTGTAGTACAGCTCCCAAGACCTTGGATCCAAAGAGAGAACACTGATGAACTTGCCTCTTTTGTGAAGGTCCTTGCAGTACAAGAAAGGAACTGTGAAACAATCCTAGTACCAAAAGACAGCCCAGAGTTCAGAGAAGCTGGGCAACTTCTCTTCAATGCTGAAAACCAGGACACCTTGAGAAGACTCAGAAGCCAGCCCAGGCACCAGCTTTTCTTGGCAGCTTTCCTTATGCCTCCCTTGAGGGAAGGGGTGGTCAGTACCTCAGGGGTATAAGGAAAGCTGCCAAGAAAAGCTGGTGCAGCACGAATTCAGAACACCTATCCCCAAAGCCAGAGTTCCTGGGATTCTGATCTTGGTGGTATCACCCATCTACTATGTTACTCTGGGGTAGCTACTTAGCTTATCTGAACCCTAATTTCTTCACAGGTTTGTGGTAAGGCTCAAAAGAGTTAATAAGAGGAAAACACTCAGAACATGGACTAGAACATAGTAGGCACTCAACATACTTCCATTGCTATTGTTACTACCACCACTACAGCTAGTCAGATTCCATATGAGACTATGAACTTCTTAAAGGCAGGACACTTTTTCTAGTCCCTTCTGTGGTCCCAGCAACCAGCACAGAGCACGATGTGTAACAGGCTCAGTAAAATGTTTGGTGGGTGAATGAATGAAGTCAATTCAGTAGACAGGGCTGGACTGTTTATTCTCAGCTTGACCAAGTGATGGTTGCCCTAGAGAGTCCTTCCCTGAAGCATCCCAAGAGATGGGAGAATGTCAATGGGCAGGCACACTAGCCAGAGGGGAAATGAATAATTTGAGGACTGACAAGAGGGAGTGAATGTTGTAGCAAAATAGATTGGCATTGAAGTTGACCCACTGGGCAGTCTTGGGCACATACATTTCCTCTCAAGCTTCAGTCTATCCATCTGCGTGTCTAACCAAAGGCTGAGACTACTAGAAAGAGGGGGTATCATTTCAGAAAGAACAGCTTAGGAGGTGGAACATGACCCATCTTTCCCCACCTGCCCCAGGAGACTCCCCGATGGTTAGAAAAACCACCAGGCTCTCAACAAGCCCTGCTTCTGACATCAGGCATTTTCAGAAATTCTCCAGAGTGTGCTCATGAGCCCTCCCCTCCCACCTAAGAGTCTGTTCCTCCCCAGCATAGACCTGCAGGGTACAGCAGAACCCTGCCTTTCTCTTAATCTTCATAGCAGAAAGCATGTGACAGTCCTACACCTGCCATGGGTGCTCACAAGGCTGCTGGCCACTGCATGACCACTAATAGAGAGGCCTATGTGGCTTTCCTCTTGTGGTCTCAGGAGGAAACAGGGATTGAGACCTCATAGGCACCAGGGAGCCATGGAGGCCACGTGCCTAAATGGTGTGGCTGTCTGGGGGTACTGGGACTCTTGAGTGTACAATGGGAGATTTTTCATAGTCTCCATTTTACTAATAGCCAAAGTCCAGAAGAATAATTGCAGGAGTCTTTGAGAGAGGTATACCTCCCTCTGAGTGTTTTCCTCTTATTAACTCTTTTGAGCCTTACCACAAGCCTGAGTTCCTTTGAAACTGGAACTGCTGAGGTCCTGTCTGCCACTCCAACAGCACTGCAACTATCCCTCTTGAAGGATAGTTGTCTCACCTGGGCTCCAAGTAAACAACCTAATGATGCTATACACAAAGATCTCAGATTTTAGCTCAGGAGGTGTCTTCCTGTCAATGTCCTGGGTGCCTCTGTTGCCAAGTGATATGTGACTGTCATTACAGAAGGCCCTACTTTCCTAGAATCTAGGGGAGGAAGGAAAACTCTGTGCAGCTGAAAAAGGCAAATGCTAACTGTCCTTTGTGATTTTAGACAGGGTATTTAATCTCTTTTGAAATGCCAAATAATATTGAAAGTGGGCATGCTATTTTTATGATTTTTCAGGAAGGGTCATGGACTAATAACAGGTTGAGAACATTGCCTAGAGGGTTCTTACCCCTGCTGTGTGTACATATCACTGTTCTATTTATAATCAACATGGAAACAACATAATAATCAGAACCAAGAGATGTATACATCCCTACCTACTTCTCTCAGATCTGTAATATTCTGGGGCTTACTTGTTGGTTTTTAGCAGCAGCTGGAAGGAGCTGATCAAATGCACATTCCTGAGATGACATTCCCTGTCTCTTTCTGTCTTCACCAGGAGAAGTCCTATTTAAGCCATCCTGGCTTGAGAGCCAGCCTCCCACTCCCCCAAGCATGAGACAGCAACGAGAAGGCCCCCTGCAGCCACAAACATTTGTCAGAGTGATTTGGTGAAGTTCAGCACTGAAAGCAATTTCTTACTCGGAAAATCATTTATCATGGACAGTCTGTCGAAAACAATCTCATTTCAAACCCTTCCCAGGGAGAAAAGAACTGACAACTGGCACTAAGTAATCTACAACATGGCCACTGGGAGTCATTTATCTTTCCTGTGCCCAGCCTAGGACTTGATGCTTTCAGGAGAGAAGAGAAATCAATCATAAAACTGCTCTGAGGGGATTTGAGGTAAAAGGGGAGGGGGGTACTGGGACAGCCACATACTCTTGAGTGTACAATGGGAGATTTTTCATAGTCTCCATTTTACTAATAGCCAAAGTCCAGAAGAATAATTGCAGGAGTCTTTGAGATAGGTGTACCTCCCTTGTTACAAAATATGCTCTTTTTGTACTTGTAGTTCATCTTAAAAACCAGAATTCTCCTTCTTAGGGAGTAATTAAGGAAAGGATTATTGCTTTTTTATATAATCCGACTTCCCCTTTGCCTGGGGCAATATTTCCTTTGCCAGACCATAGCAAGGAGTTTATGGCATAGAAGATAATGATTCTGTGCATGCCGTTTCCACTGACGTCAACACCCTGGAAACAGTCAGAATATCAAGCAATTTGAGGTCCAGGGAGAAAAGTAGAAGAGGGAAAATTTTCCCCATTAAGTTTCTGGCTGCGGATAGGAAAAGCAATTGATCACTTTCCTTACTGAGTGACTGATGAAACCCAGATTCTGGTTTTGAGGTTCACCAAGCCCCAGAAGATTCTAATGAATTTCAGGGTTCCATTATTCTAACATTTTGGCATCAGTCAGCAACTTGGAAGGTACTGCCAAATGCAAATTATGGCATAAATGGTATACTTTTGGGAACCAAATTATAGCAGAATCACCTTTATAGATGGGTACCTCCTACCGACTCTCAGAAAGATTTTTATTATGGATATTTGTACTTGATTTATACCAATCTTGACAAAAATAAATCACTAGGTTTGGTACATGTGATGCTTCAGGATGAAGTTGTCCTCAGAATGCTTTCATTTTTCTGTCATTATTAAGCATCTGAAATCCTGACTTTGAAAGAAGTATTATGTGATTTTACCCAAGCCAAAGGCAGGGATTAAAGTTAAGCATCTGGGTTCAAATGGTGCTTCTGCCATTTCCTAACTATCATTTTAAGGAAGGCACTTTAACCTTTCTGTGTCTGGGTCTTCTCATCTGTAAAATAGGGGTAACATCTAACTTATAAAGCATTGTGAGGATTAAATGAAGATGAAGTGATACTTACAAAGGCTCAGTGCCGGCCACAAAGCAAGCATTTAATTAAAAGTTTTTTTTAATTTAAAATTTAGAATTAAAAATATTCTTAGCCAGAGATAAATTAGGTGATAAGCCAACTGTTCAGTTTCCTAGCAATCTATAAGATGTCCAGGAAAAGTTACAAGATGGAAAAATGGAATTTTAAGGGAAATTACTTACCACACATGATCAGGAAGAATACTTGGAAAAGCCATTTGTGAGAAGGTAAGACTTTCACGAGGACAAGTTTAAAGACTAACAGAGAGTCTCAGAACTGCTAAGGAGGCTAGTCAGACTACTAAGGTCCCTGGTTCACTTCTGTAATAGTTTTCTTCTTCCTCCTCTTTCCCTTCCCCACATGAAGCTTAGTCTTTCTGCTAAATAAGTATTTAATAAATATGTAAAGAATACCAATTTGAAGGCCAGGCCCAGTGGCTCAGCACTTAGAGAGGCTGAAGCAGGAAGACTGTTTAAGTCCAGGAATTCAGGCCAGTCTGGAAAACATAGTACGACCTCATCACTACAAAAAAATTAAAAAGTTAGCCAGGCATGGTAGCACATGCCTGTAGTTCCAGCTACTTGGGAGGCTGAGGCACAAGGCTGCAGTGAGCTGTGATCATGCCACTGCACTCCAGTCTAGGCAACAGAGTGAGACTCTGATTCAAAAAAAGAAAAAAAATCAATTTGAAGGCACATAAAATTATGAGCCTGCTCAAGCATCTCCTTGGTCTCCCACGCTCTGAGCTAGCTGGGCATTAGGTCTAAACACTGCCACTACCACTTTTCTCATTCTCTCTCATTATGCACTACCTCCAGTGATCAGAAATTCCAACTGGGGCCATCTGGAGTCATGCAGCACTGGCCAAAGACCCTCACTACCACTCTAAGGGAGGAGTGGCTCTCAGTATTCTCTGTGTGGGGACCTACTTTGTTTGAGACCAAGAAAAGAACAGTTCACCATGAAAATGATATTATTGGGACTTGTGAGTGGGTGCTATTTGGGAGATGTGGCTGAAAGTTTTATATAGAAATGTATACTTATGTCACAAGTAATAGATGAGAAAATAGTGTTAACTCCTTCAAAATTTTTTGTTTTCTAGAATGAATAAGAAGGGCATATTCTTAAAGGAACTCAAGGAAAAATGACCACTTCAAGTCCATCCTGAAATATGGACACTATGGAAAACACACAAAGATGGGTCATCCACCTAGGAATCTCAAAGTCAGTGGTCAGCCCAGTTTAGCTTCCCGACTTACCATGCAGATCTGTCTCCCTCACCCCCATCAGCTAGTCTAGAACTAAACCTATCAAAAGATTAATATTAATTTAATCAAGTATGATTTGGCAGGAAAACCCACAGCAAAGAAAATATTCTGTGATAAGATCCAATATCAAAAATAGAAATAGGAATAATTTAAAAGCAGATTTTTAAAGTCCATTTATTTCTCTCTGTGGCTATCCATAATGGAGGAGGAAGAACATTTATTCAGTCTACTGTCTGCCAGGTATGTGTTAGGAGGTTTACTCATCTCTTCACTCCAGTATCAAGGTAGGCAATATCATTGCCATTGTGCAGATGAAGAGATTAAAACTTACAGAAAATATGACCTGTCCATGGTTACATTCCTAGGAAGAGGCAGATAAGGATTTGAACCCCACCTGGGTCTGAGTCCAAAGCCTATGCTCTTTTCACATTGCCTTGCTCGTCATGCCTGATGCTATCATTGCAGGTGGAGCAAACCCCCTGAGATGAACCAAGATGGAGTGAAAATACTGACTGTAAGGTGCTGTTACTCTGAAGTCAAAATCAAAGAGTAGTGGCTATAAGCAAAAAACCAGAAACACAACAAATAAACAAAAACAGAAAATTACAAGTGTTGGCAAAAATGTGGACAAATTGCAATCTTTGTAAATTGCTGGTGGGAATGTAAAATGGCACAGCCATTATAAAAAACAGTTTGGTGATTCCCCAAAAAGCTAAACACTGAATTACCAAATGACCCTGCAATTCCACTCCTATGCATAAAACAAGAATTCAAATACTTGTGCACAAATGCTCATAGCAGCATTATTCACAATAGTCAGAGGGTAGAAACAACCCAAATGTTCATCAACAAACAAATGAATTAGCAAAATGTGTTATAGTCATAAAATGGAATATTATTCAGCAAGGGAATAAAGTACTGATTACATGCTACAACATGGATAAACCTGGAAAACAATTTGCTAAGTGAAAGAAGACAGACACAAAACATCACATCTATATTATTCCATTTACATGAAATAGCCAAAAGAGGTAAATCCACAGAGACAGAAAGTCAGTCAGTGGGTTGCCAGGGGCTATGAAGACAGAGGAATGGAGAGTGACTGCTTGATGAGTATGGGATTTCCTTTGGGAGTGTCTTAGAACTAAACAGAGATGAGTTACACAACATTGTGAATGTACTAATTGCCACTGAATAGTACACATTAAATGGCTAATGGTTACTTTTATGCTCTGTGAATTTTACTGCAATTAAAAAAACAGCAAAGAATGGTAAAGTGTAGGAGAAGATATTTCACAAGTTCTCTATCACACTGCATTCTTTGTGGATGAGGAAGATGAGGCATGCCTAGCCTAGAATTGTACAGCTAAAGTTTATTGGCACAGTGGGAGTTAGAAATCAACTCTCTGCCTATTAATTTATTGGAGCTGGCACCCAGTCTCCCACCAGGGCACTAGAGGAAAAGAAGAACAATATTGAGGGAAATAAATCTTCCTCAAGTGTAACTGAGAGCCTCCCAACTCCTGCCCCTTTGGCTGAAGGCTCAGATTCTTGGGAAGTCTTTCTCAACCCTACCCCAGAGAAAATGGCTTCTTATTTGCATATGAAAATGAGTCACAGAGAATTCAGCATCATGAAACACCCCTAACGCCACTCAACAGAACACTTTCTGTCTTCAGGGGAAGTCCATTTGATTTGCTTCTGCTTGAGGTAAAGTGGATAACCTCAATTAACAATCTGGTTACTTCTTTAATTTCCAGAGTTCATTCATTACCGAAGCCACGCTGTCTCCAGAGAAGAACCTGAAGTAACTCGATTTTAACACACCCAGGCTGATAAGTTACTTAGCTTGGGCTTTAGCTGGAAACAAGAGATGGAGAAATCATAGTTATTTTATCCATCATTTTGCTGACATTATCAAAATCCTGTAATACTCAAGGTTTTCAAGGGACATTTTCCTCTACTTTGCCATTTGTACATGTGACTACAGAGAAAATTATGCTTGATGAACAATGTTGAAGATACATAAATTCTTGAAGAGATTCTTTTCTTTTTTTTTTTGAGTTGGAGTCTCACTCTGTCACCCAGGCTGGAGTGCAGTGGCCGCTCCCGGCCACCGCAGCCTCGACCTGCTGGGCTCCGGCGATCCCTCCGCCTCAGCCTTCCAAGTAGCTGGAATTACAGGCACGCGTTACCACGCCCGGCTAATTTTTTTGATTTTTTGTAGAGATGAGGTCTCGCTTGCCCAGGCGGGTCTCGAACCCGCGGGTTCAGGCAATCCACTCACCTCAGCCTCCCAAGGCACGGGATTACAGGCTGAGCCACCGAGCCCCGCTAAGAGATTCTTTTCTATTTGCTCTAATCACTGATCCATTTCCACGGAACAAATTGCACATCAGTATGAGAAGTCACAAGGCTGGGTTTCATTCTTTCACCCCTGACTTGGTTTTCTGAAGTGCATGACTTTTATATTGTTGCTTTGCAAGCATGAGTGTGCATGTGAAGATGTGTATGAATGTGTGTGCATATGCATGTGTATGATGAATATTTTTTACGCGTTAAATGGTACAGAGAAATTGATGAAAACACTTTGCAACTCAACTCTCCAATAAGCTTAAGGTATTTCGGTCTGCTGCTAATCCTCCCAACATTTCTGTAGATTGCAACTGAAGCTCAGATTTTCTGGGAGGAAAATGCCAGTTATTAAAAAACCAACAACCTAGGAGTCACTCTGGATTCTTCCCCCTTTCCAACTAAACAGCCCATTCTGTCTGTGACACCTACAGCATGTGCTCGCCATCTCCACTGCCTCCATTCAACCCAAAGCAGCATCCTCATGGCTAAGATTAATAAAAGTCTCCCAAATATCCTCCTTTCTTTGATCTTGCCCTATACTCCATTTTCTTTTTTCTTTTTCTTTTTCTTTTCTTTATTCTAAAGATGTGGGGCACAATTCAGGGTTGGGTATACAAATGTTCATTATGCAGGTACACTTGTTGATGAGGTGTGTCCCCCCTTCCCTAGGCAGATTCCCACTACTGCCAATCCCGCTTACCCACCCCCCACCTGACAGTTTTACACTACTGCCAATCCTTTTCTTATAGTACTACAATAATTGTTCAAGGTCACTTATAAGTGAGAACATGTGATACTCAGTTCTTTGTTGCTGTGATACACCACTTAGAATTATAGACTCTAAGTCCATCTAGGTTGCTGTGAAGTTCATGATTTTGTTCTTCTTTATGGCTGAGTAATATTCCATCGTGTATATATACCTCATTTTTTTAATCCAGTCCTCTTTTGATGGGCAGCATGGACAGGTATCTTTTTTATAGAGTGATTTGAGTTCTTGTGGGTATGTTCCCAGTAGGGGAATTGCAGGGTCATATGGAAGGTCAATTTTTAGATCTTTTAGGAATCGCCACACTATTTTCCACAGAGGCTGTACTAGTTTACACTCCCACCAACATACTCTCTATTTTCTATATCACAATCAGAATGACTTTATTTGGTAACAGCTTTATTGAGTTATTATTCACATACCACACAATTTGCCCATTTAAAGTTTAACATTCAAAGATACAATCAATTTTAGAACATTTTCACCACCTAAGAAGGAAATCTTGTACCCTTAAGCTATCAATCTCCAATCTTCTTACCCCTGCAGGCTCTAAGCGGTCACTAATCTACTCTCTGTCTCTATATATTTGCCTATTCTTGACATTTTGTATAAATGAAGTCATATAATATGAGATCTTTTGTAACTGGTTTCTTTCACTTAGCATAATGTTTTCAAGGTCATGCATGTTGTGGCATATGTCCTTCCTTTTTTTATATATGTGGAGTACAATTCAGGGTTAGGTATACGAATGTTCATTATGCAGGTACCCTTGTTGACCGTTGACCTTTATTCCTTTCTATGGCCAAATGATATTCCATTGCTTAGATACATCACAGTTTTATTCAATCATCCATTGATGGTCATGCAGGCTGTTTCCACTTTTGGACTACTGTGAATAATAATGTGATGAACACTGAGGCACAAGTTTTATGTGGACATATATTTTTATTTCTTTTGAGTAAACATCTATGAGTGAAATGGCCATTTCATAGTAACTCCAAGTTTTGACTTTTTGAGGAACTGCCAGGCTGTTTTCCAAAGTTGCAACACCATTTCACTTTCCTATTAGCAACTCAAGGGTCCTAATCTGTTCACATTCTTGTCCACACTTGTTATAATCTGTCTTTTCTGGTATACCCATCATAGTGAGTATAAAGTAGTACCTCATTGTAGTTTTGATAGTTTTGATTTGCATTTCCCTGATGACTATGTGTTGAACATCTTTTCTTAAGCCAGTCATCCATTTGTATATTTCTTCAGTGAAAGATCTATTCATAACTTTGTTTCCTCATTGAATGATCTTGGCACCCTTGTCAAAAATTAGTTAACTACAATATATGGGTTTACTTCTGGGCTCTCAAATCTAGTCCATGGATCTATATATCCAGAATGACTTTTTAAAAGCAAAAATCACATTATTCATCTCTCTAAAGTATTAGCTCTGCTACCAGCACAAGTCACTCTATATTCCAAAGGTTCTTAGCCAGGGACCACATATTCTCAGGAGGTCCTCGGGTAGTACTCAGACAATCCATGAGCCTGGATGAGAAAAACTGGATCTTTATTTTTAATTAATCTGTAATTCAAAGTTGGCACTTTTTAAAATTATGAATGTAGGCAATAAACTAGAATAGTATTAATGATACCTGTGGCAGAAATCACAGATATTTATATATAAGATTAAAATTTTTACAGATATCTCATAGTGCTATTTATATTAATTCTACTGTAAAAGTAATGATGGTAAATTAGAACTGTTTTTAGATCTTGATAAAAATGCCCTAATCAAGAACAAGTATAATTTATCATGAATTTGTTTTTCATATCTGATCATTATACTTAACATAATCATTTTTCTTACAATCCAGTGTTATATTATGCCTCTATAAATAATATTATTCTGAGAACAGGGTCATCCTCTTCACCAGACTGCCAAAGGAGTCCTCAGCACAATAGGCTTTTCCCATGACCAGTTTTATTTTTCTCCTAGCACTTTTCATCAACTGAAATGATTTATTTATCAACTTGTTTATTGCCTGTCTCTTTCTGACACTAGAATGTAAGGGTTTAGGGCTGAAGATAATGCCAGGCACATTATAGACATTCAATAAATATTTATTGAGTTGATTACTAAATCACCAGTAATGTTCTAAACAAGAGCTAAATTATCAGCTTAATGAAAATAAAGACTACCGATACCAAACTAATGACATGTAATTCATACTGAATATAATTTCAGATTTATACCATCATCACCATTAGATTTAATAAAAGCCAATATGTCCTATATTAAGTGCATTATATGCAGTATCTAAGTCTCCATACTAAGGAGCAGGGATATTTATTATCCATATTTACAGTTGAGTAAACTAAGCCTCAGAAGGGTTAATTTCTTACCCAAGGTCATACAACTAGTAAGTGTCAGAGCTGGAATTTGTCACCAGGCTTACCTGTCTTTAGAGTATCAGTGTTTAACTGCAATAAAATAGTTCTAGGAAAAAAATAGGAATTTCAGAGAAAGAGCAAAGGAATTGTCTTACTATTCAAATAGAGAAAGCTGAGATCTTGTGAAGTTAAGAAATGACTCCCAGGATGCAGAGTTCAGCGGAGATTTCCAATAAATGTTCTTTCCACTGTCCTGTTTATGAGCCACAGCAGGAAAACCCCTTAAAAAATACAACCAAACTGGGTGCTAATAGGTTACCTCTTAAGAGAGGATGAATTTCAGAAAGGGTGTACTTTGCAAGCACATTTAACACTAATAGGTGTTAACTGAAGCTTGTTCTTTTCTTTCCTGGGGTCCAGTCTGCTTCTCAAAATATTAGGGCTCGGCCTCATTCAGGGCATTAAGCACTTCATTCAGCTGAAATCCAAGTTAATTTGATTGCACAATTTTAAACTGTCCCTGGCTGGAGGTTGTCTCATTTGTCAGTTGCAAGGGGGCGGCATGGCCGGATGACAGGGTGGATCTGCTTTTTATCCTCAGCTTGAGGTCTCAGTGCTTTCTGGCTTTGACCTCATGGAGTCCTTTTTTTTTTTTTGAGTTGGAGTCTCACTCCGTCACCCAGACTGGAGTGCAGTGGCAAGCTCACGGCCACCTCAGCATCGACATGCTGGACTCAGGTGATCCCTCCACCTCAGCCTTTCAAGTAGCCAGAACTACAAGCATGTGCTACCATGCCCGGATAATTTTTTGATTTATTGTAGAGATGAGGTCTTGACAAGTTGCCCTGGTTGTTCTCAAACCTGTGGGCTCAGGCAATCCCCTCACTTCAGCCTCCCAAAGTGCTGAGGTGAAAGACTTGAGCCACCACGCCCGGCCCCATGGAGTCTTACAGTAGGGAAGTTGAACTGGAGCAAGAGATAGGTATTCTCACCAAAGCTGCCAAGGGTCATGGAGGACCACTTACCAGGTCTGCAAAGGAACAGGGCACAGGAAAAGTCCTGGTCACCCAGAAGTGGCAACAAATGGGGACCAACCAAAAGTCCGTTACAGCCAGGGTCACTCAGACACATGGGAAGCATGCATCCAAGCTGGCCCTTTTCTGTCTCCTATGCCCTACTTTCCCTCATCAGCTTCAGGCTCGCCTAACAGGTTATTCAGCCTGAGTGTGCAGAGGGGCCGAGGAGATGGATAAATCATGTTACTAATGTCAGTGATTTTGCTGACATTAACAGAACATGGAAGCACCCAATAAAGTTCTTTGAGTAGCATTTCCCTCTCCTCTGCTACTCATACAAGTGATCAAAGGACCCACTTCCAGTCTTCCCCAAGAAAAGCCTCTCCTCCAGCCAACACAGTACCCTCACTGACTGCTTTGTAAGGATGTTAACTTTGCCCACAGAGAGGTCTTGCCTTTGCCCTCAGCTTCTGGGAGGCAATCTCTAAGACCTTGGAATGTCGTTCCTGATAAAAGCATATTTGCCTGGGGTCTTAGGCCAGCTAAATAGTCACAATATTATTTCAGGTGGTGGCTGACCATACCAGAGAGTCTCACAACATGATACATTATAGAGGCTTTGGGTCACATGGTGTCATTCTCCCATGGAGCTGGAAACTGAGGTTGGTCATGAGGGCAGTCACTCAGGTTTGCATGATCAAGTCCCAGTCAAAACTCTGAACCCCAAGGCCCAGGTGAACTTCCCTGATTGGCAGTACTCCTTATATGTAGTCACACATCAATGCTGGAAAAAATAGCACAGTCCAGGACTCCATAGGGAGGAGATAATTGGGGGCTCCATGTTTGGGTCTTTTCAGGACACTGTCCTATGCATTTTGTCCCTTACCTAGTTTTAATCTGTATCCTTTCCCTCTAATAAACTGGAACTATGAGTATAATTCCATACAGTGAGTGTTTCAGTCTTCCTAGTGAATTATTAAACTTGTGGGTGATTTTGGGAACCTCCTAAATTTGCAGTTGGTGTCAGAAGTGAAGATAGTTTTGGGGACTACTTACCCTATCCCCTTCTTCTGCATCAGCCAAATTCTACTTATGCTTTGAAACTCAAATCTAGCTTCCCTTCCTCCCTGAAGCTTCCTTAAATTACAGCAGCCCAGAGAGCACACTCTCTTCTGGACTTAAAGCCAGTGTTGCTCAAGGTACACTTTTTAGCAACTCCCACAGTAAGAAACATATTTTACATCACAAATCAGCGCACACATATGTTTACATAGTATATAGAGATCTAGATCTATGGCTATATCAGAAACAAGTTCTCATAAAATCAAATCAAAGTTCTCCGGCTATATTTTTATCTTAGGCTGATAAATTTCAACTTTTAAAAATCCTTTTTGTGATCCACTGTGTTGCTTTCACGAACCATTAATAAGCTGAAATTTTTTTTTTTTTTTTTTTTTTTTTGAGTTGGAGTCTCACTGTCGCCCAGGCTGAAGTGCAATAGCATTCTAACAGGCATCCCAGTGTCAACCTGCTGGGCTCCGGCAAATCCTTCCGCCTTAGCCTTCCAAGTAGCCAGAATGACAGTATGCACTACTGCACCTGGCTAATTTTTTATTTTTATTGTAGAGACAAGGTCTTGCCAAGTTGCCTGGGCTGGTCTCGAAACTGGGCTCAGGTAATCCACTCGCCTCTGCCTCCCAAAGTACTGGGATTACAGGCTGAGCCACAGAGCCCGGCCACAATAAGTTGAATTTTAAGAAGCACTGGTCTTGTACCCTACCTTGATAATCGATCCTATTACTGCCTTACAATACACCTTGTTTTGTTTCTTAACTTCCCTGTGTTCCCATCTTGTCTCTCTAAAGCCCTGATAAAAAGCTTTAAAACAAACCTCAAAAGGACAATAACAATAATATCTAATACTTTTTTGGCCATGTCCATGCTGGGTACTGTGCTGAGAGCTTTTCCATGCATCACCTAATTTTTTCCACACACGATTATAAGGTAGGTATTGTTGTCATCTCTCATCACGGCTTTCACCCCATTTTACAAAGGAAAACTCTTATACCTTGGAAAAGTTAACTGGCTCGCTTAAGGATACACAGCTATAAAGTGGTCAAGCTGATTAAGCCAGGAAGGTCTGGTCTGATTCCAAACCCTGCTGCTCGCCACTAGGCTCCTTCCCACCATTATTATTATTATTATTACTATTATTATTATTATTATTAAGACAGAGTCTCACTCTGTTGCCCAGGCTGAAGTACACTGACATGATCATGGCTTACTGTAGCCTCAAACTCCTGGGCTCAAGTGATCTTCCTGCCTCAGCCTCTTGAGTAGTTGGGATTATAGGCAACTACTATGCCCAGCTATCTTCCTACCCATTTTCATTCCTGGCTAGAGCTACCTAGCAGACCTCTTTACCCCTCAGTGGAAAGGGCATGGATGACAAACATGAATGGGCAATACTGGGCCAACCAGCTCAAGAAGGAAGAAACTGGCAATGGTTCCTCTTGGGCCAGCACTTTTTTCAAGTAAGGCTTGATGACCTTCTGCCTGAAGGCAGCGCTCACAAGCTTGTCTGTCACGGTTCCCCTCACTCATCTCAGGGGAGTCTTTCTTCCAGAACGCCGGGCACCCCTGCCTGCTTCTCCACTGCCTTGTCTTCCCCACACCAATTAAACTGTCACAGCTGGCTGGCTTGGAGACAGGTGAGGGCAGAAAGAAATCTGAAAGAAGCCAGGAATTCAGATGAGATGGGGCCTCTCACTGAAGCTGCTCTTCTGTTTTCCGTCAAATTGGCCTGAAGACTGGTTAGATGAGCCCATGGAGATCCCCAGTAATTCTCCACGCTGCCTCTTCCTCTTCAGTAGTGGGCAAGAAACACAACCTCTCAGAGATGGGGCAGTTGTTTACATCTGTTTTGGACATTCCAATGGTGCCTAGGTCCTGGTGCAACAGCGATGGGCCTCAGGCAGAATAATTGGGCTGGAGTTTATTTGCATCCTGGAATTGCAGTCTAAGGAGAAATTTTTCCTCTATAAACAGGTACTCACCCACATCACAGAAGCAGAAAATGAAGAGCTCTTAGGCTCTGCCCAATAAATGCAACTCACCTTACCTGCTCCTTTCAGTGTTGCCTGGTACTGCAAGGAAAGGTAGGAAGCCTAGGGCCCCATTTCCAGAGTTTCATTAGCATTGCCTCTTCATTGTCAAGATTTTGAAGGCATCAGGTGGAATGGGATGCTTGCTCAAGAAGGAAAGACATGCACAGAGACTTGTATGTGCCAAGAGGGGAATGATTCCCAATCAGTCTCTGCTTAATCTTCAGGTACGAAGGTGACCTCTGTCGGTCATATTATCTTCATGGCACAAGAAACAGGAGTGAATGACCAGGTGAACCAGCCTTACAGAGCAAGAATCCTTAGTTTGAGTTTCATGGACCAACTTCAGGATCCCAAGCAGGCAAAATTTCTGTAGCTTTCATCCAATTCCCAAAGGGGTGCTTGACCCATAAAAGAACCACCACCAGTCTACATGGTAATCTACACATATCACCTTCTACAATTTGACTTGCTGTAGCTGCCAACTTATTCATTCATGCTTCCTCCAAGCATATGCACATGCGCACACGCTAACACAGCCACCAGACGCACCCTTCTCATTTACTCCCCAGCCTCATCTCGTACCTGCTAACAGATTGTGCTCAGAGGCACTGACAGGCTGCATGGCTGCCTGGAGCACATCTCAATTATTAATGCTGCTCTTTACAGACCTTACCGTATTATTCCTGTTCATGCTATTATGAAGAGGACAAAATCCTTAATGCACTCCTCTCCCACTTCTTCCTCCTGTTAGAGGAAAAGCACGTGCCAGGCAGAGTCGTCTCATAGCATCCGTGTTCTTTTCACCTTTCTCTACATTCTGTCCCTGCAGTTCCCACTAGGGCATCAAGACCAATTGTATCTCAAACTGGGCCATGGGCTCATTTGCTGCATTTTCTGCATGGGGTATATGAAAATACCAGCTCTCAAATTAAGAGACGGCAATCTCTGCCTGGGTGTGATTAGCAACATGAGGCAGAGTATCCTTATTAAGAAGAACAAGTGCCTTCCTGCAGATTCCAACATCAAGGTTCTGGAACCCTATACAGTGTCTTCCAGAGAGTGTCCTGATAGGTGAAAGGTGGTTATGAGTATCTTCCATGTGGAAAATAGTCTGAGGAAGCAGCTCTACTGGAATAGAGGTTGATATTAATCAGGCCATCTTTTTCCTAGTTCTAAAAATATCTATTTTCTTTTTTTAGACAGGATCTCTTATTTTGTCACCCTGGCTGGAATGCAGTGGCACTACAGCCTCAAATCACTGCAGCCTTGACTTCCTGGGCTCAAGCAGTCCTCCTGCCTCAGCTTCCTGAGTAGCTGGGACTACTGGTATGTCATGATGCATGCTAATTTTTTAAATATTTTGTAGAGACAGGTTCTCACTTTGTTGCCCAGGCCAGTTTTGAACTCCTGACCTCAACCAATCCTCCCACTTTTGCCTCCCAAAATGCTGGGATTACAGCGTGTGCTACTGTGCCTGGCTTAACGCAATATTAACTGCCAAATTTCCATAAAAAACTGAAAGGCCAGTGATAGAGCTGTAGCCCAAACTTGGGGTCATATCTTAGGCAAAAAGTCTAGATATGCTTACGATGTTGGTTTTGAAAGGACCATAGCATAAGAACTTCATCGGTAAATGATAAACACAACACTCAGAAAACTGTGAACTTTAAGGTTCATGAAAACTACAGCCAGGATTTATATATGTCAACTTGTACTTCATACCCACACATCCTAGAAACGAAACCAAATTTCATATAATGTGCCCATTTAGCTAAGTAAGTCAGAGGATAGTTTCCAACAATTGTAAACACTTACACACTTAGTATAATCAACTCTGTTTTGGTCAAGTTAATACACTGGTAGAACAGACAGATTTGGGCCTCTCTCCTTATAAAAAGAAATCTGATAATTTAAGGGGCATATGTTCACTTCCATTTATGTCCTGGAAAATACACCCTGTGACTTAGCAACCATGTTTAAAAAAACTCTTGCAGTTCTTAAACAAACAGAGTGTATGTTTATGAGGTTCTAACGACGTTATTTTCAGAGATGACGTAGAGTTAGTGATATGTAGCTTTGGGGCTTTACAGTAAGTTGTGGATGATTTATTGGTGTGGCATACAGTATTTGCCTAGAGAAAAGTGGAAATTTAATTAAGCAGTGTTTGAAAATGTGTTTAATGGGAAGCAATCCAGAGCACCCAGAGACCAAAGACTTCCCACCGTGGAGAGAGAAGGACCCTTGTGGGAAGATAGAGGAATAAGAGTTAAGAACATTTCCTGGCACTTCGTGAGCACAGCCAACTGAAGACCAGAAAAAGAGAGAGTTTAGAATAGACATTAAAAACAGGAGACCCAAATCTGGCCTGCAGAGGTGTTTTGCTTGGCCTACAGAACACTTTAAGAGTTTTGGATTTGAGGCCAATATTTTAAAATCAAGATTCAACATAAAAGCCAGTATTCTTTCTTCTCTTTGAGACATAGGAAGATCTGGCCACAAGAGCCTACATTTCTGCTTGGGGACAATCAGCTGGAGCTGAGAAGCCACTTAGGTGAGGCCCTAGCTCGTAGCTCATTGTGATCCTCTCAAATCTGCCCCACTTATGTCTAACATCTCCCCTTCCCTGTCCAGCTGAATTTGCAAACCTCTGGTGAAGAAAGTGTTACTTTGTACTGTGGCACTCTCCATGAACAGACCTCCTAAACCAGAGGTAAGGTTTATTTTCAGATATAAGGATGAAAAAAAGCATGTGTTTATCCAAAACTCAGCAGAAAAACAGGATTATTAGGTTATCTTAAAATTTTTTATGTATCCACAGGTGCTGAGTTGCTGAAGTTAATATTTCCCAAAGCTAAGTCATAAGACATGGCTTGAAAGAAAATGTTCATTTTTATTTTCCCTTATGAAACAATTAGATGACATTAGGAGGGGTTACAGTATAAGACATTTGTCTCTCAGCACATTTTCTTATCTGTGAAAATTTCCAGAAGGATGGGGCTGACAGGAAGGGGGGAAACAGAACCAATTTCTCCAGCAGGCACTGCAGGCACACTGCCTGGGGCCACTATACTCCTGGGGACCCAAAAAAGTGTTAATTTTAATTTCTTTAAAATCAGAAAGTAAATAAATAAAATAATAATAATAAATCCAGCTTGGATTATATCCATCTTTATACTAACACAGCTGCAAAATATAACTTTTAATATTCTTTATGGAAGAAGGGACTCAAGCAGCAGAAGTACTGAGAGCCCACAGAAATCACAGTGCAGCCCTGGGGGCAAATACTGGTCTCCAGACCAACATCCCAACATCCCAGGTCTACGCTGTGGCCTGTTTGTCAGTAGCACGGCCTTGCTTTGCTACCAGCTTTTCTTCTCATCACACCCCTGCAACACTCTGCCTGTGGCAAGTTCATCAACAAGGACCCTGTAAAACATGGCTCACACTGACTTCAGTTTCAAAAGATGGAGCAGATGCCTTCAGCCCCTACTTGAAATATCCAAATAAAAATTTGGAGTTTTCTGTGTCCTCAACTCAAAATCTTCCCCAGAGCCAAAACATTTTATAGTATCCAGCTATCTTTTCGGCCTCTTAACCTTTGGCACTTATTGTTTGCGATGCTCAGATTAGTCATTGACAATATATTGCCTAGTGATGTCTCATTTGTTATCTTGTTTCATTACCTCACTCTTTCTGTATATACAGCTGGACTTCCTGACCCTTGTATGAACATTTATGATGTAAGCATCTTGATGGAAAAGATCTAGCATTATACATAAGTATTCAAAGTCCTGCAATATTTGGCAAAATGTTTTGTACACAGCTGGTACTTAGCCAGGATCTATTACCTGATTGAGATCTTTAAGCCTTCAGGTACACAGCACTCAACCTCATCTCTGTTACTGTGATGAGCCTGGTGGCCAATCTGCCAATGCTCTGCTTCTTCACTCAATTTATAGATGGGACATGATTGCCCCCTACACACACACACACACACACACACACACACACACACACTCTTCTCCCAAACTCTGTGAGCAGTGACATATGCTTCAAAAAGTCCCAAGGACACTCTTGCTTCAAGAAATTCTTTTTTTAAATCACAAATGACTCATCATCAACCAGGGTCTCCCCAAAGCTACAATTTGTCAGACTGTCAAGACAAAAGACAAGGGGTAAAAGACAAGGAAAGGTCACATTTCCTCCAGCCCATAAACCCTATGACGAAGTTGTAATAGCTACCATCACACCTCATCATCCCCACAGTTGCGTAAGGCATAAGCTCTGCCCTTGTGTTTGGATTAAACTGTTCTGAGCTATAATGTTTTGCTCCAGCTGGTTCCCACCGTTATCTCTCAGCAGTCTCTGCAAGCATGTCTGCCTTGACTTTAGGGAGAGAACCAGTGCAGTGTGATGGGGAGAAGATCTAGCCCTCTTGTGTGGTATAATGCAGGCTTGTTGCAGAAGGCAGAATGAACTACTGGGCCACAGAGGGAAGGCATTTGCTTCATTTGCCTGAAACAACCATTCTTTTAAGAGAAGCAAGAGGGTAAAAAGAGTGTCCAATTACTCACAGCATTCGTTTTAAGTTATTGAGAGTGGTGAGAAGGAAACTAATTCATTCTAATTTTGGAGGTTAGAGTAGATAGGGATTTATAGGCATGGTTATCAGTTAGTGTTTTCACAGGGGAAACAAATGAGCAATTGGGCAAAATGTCCTCGAAAGTAATGCATAACAAATTCCAAACAGACTAAACCAGTGTGTTCAGACTTGTTAACCTTCCTCAATAGAGCTGAACTCTTACCCACCACCCTAACTCTGAAATAGTACAAAAAGAGAGAGAGAGAGACAGAAAGAGAAGCAGGGTCATAAAATCAAGGAATGCAAGGCCTTTTACCAATGAGGATGAAATAAAATAATCCCAAGCAGCCAACTGGCTGGATTTGATTTTTTCCACCTGGAACTATCTTTGTTCTTTTTCATGGCCTTAAAGTTTGCCCCATGATGAAGGTCTAGAAATCCAGAATTGGCATTACAAAGTCAATATATGCTTTGCTTTTCAATAGGTAAGCTATCACATCTTCGTTCTTTTTTTTTTTTTTTTTTAATTTAGTGGCTAGAAGCCACTATATCAAGGAGAAAAGGGTCTGGATTGGGAGAGAAGATCTCTGGATTTCAGACCTAGCTCTACCCCTGGATGGCTGGGTAAACTTGAGCAGGTCTCCTTATCTTCATTCCTCAGTCAATGATGCTCAGGCAAAGCCTCTTCAACTCTAACATTATATTCTAAAGTTGTCTCTTATAGCAAACCTGGAAAGTCTAGCTCATCCTCCCTCCCACTCCTAGTATAGTTGCTGATTTTCTCCAGTGAAATGCCCAAGATGAGCAATCCCCTTAATGCTTTTAGATGCTACCCCACACAATGTGTAGGTACCACTTGAACCATGAAAAATAAGCCAGGAAGCCAAGACCACCTCAACAATATAGAAGGGAGAAGGAGGAAGGGCACTAAAGCTCTGGACTTTGAGGCAATCAAAGAACAGATCCTGTTCTCAAGTTGGCATGATATGTAGAAATCAACTCATATCTTGGCATACTCTTCATCTGCCTTCTCTACTAGGCTTATCCTAGATTAATGCAAAAAATGGCAGTGGAAAGCTAGATGAGGAAGCAAGGCTGAGGTAGGGCCACTCCCATATCAGAAAACTGAGTGTTGCCATTAAAGGGTAGATTCTGATAGGGACAAAGACTTCCCACTGTGAGTTATTTGCAGTCTCTTTGCCCCTAAGGCATTTCTTTCCCCATCCCTCAGTAGGCTAGCCTCCTCCACCGTTTGACATTCCATTCTTTCAACAGCTGCTGGCTCTCCCATTGTGTTCCCTTCACAGATGTGCAGTGCTGTTCTGAACATCCTGCCCTTGAACTCTCCCTACCCATAATTTTCCAAACCAAAGCCTGGCAATAAAAATGTCAGTGAGGGATGGAGAAAATTGGGGGGGAGTATTTAAAAAGGAAAAAAAAAAACCAGAGAGATGCTTTGCATACACAGTGATTTGTGTTGAGTTATTCAACAAAGGTTAAATGCATACTGTGACTTCTCAAAAAGAACATAAAGGCGGAGAGCTGGAGCTAATTTTCCAGAATGCTACCTAGAAAGGCTGTATTCCATAGAGGAATCAGACACAGAGTAAGCTGGGGAGCTTCCTTCTCCATGCCATGGGCTGCCCAGCTGGCCATGCTGCAGGATAGGGTGTGCTCACGGTAATAGGGAATGCTAGCATCCACAGTACTTTATAGTTTGCCATGCACTGTCATGGATGGAACCTATGCTGTCCTCACAGCTCCATCAGGTGCCTGCCATGGGGTTGGGCACATGAGAGGCACCAGGTCAACACCTGTGCCCAGATAGTTAGAACAAAGCTGCAGAAGGAAGCCAGGTATCTTATGTCATTCAACATCCTACAAAGAAACTTCTTTGAAGCCAAATTTTCCTCAAGTCCAATAGTTTGAAAATACTAACTTTCTAAACATTCAAATATTGAGGAATATAATGCAAAACTATAGCCAATCAGCAAATTCTGTAACTCTCTGAAGAGATAAAATAATGTATCTCATGGGGGAAACAGGCTGCCTCTTATTAACTACTCGAATGTGCCAAATAACAGGCACAGGGAACTAGGGAAGGGTGGGAAGACCAAATACTCTTTCTACTTGGAAAGAATCCTCTGAGTGGGAGAAGCCCATGAGAAACCATCAACTATTCATGTTCAGGCTCACTTGACCCCATCCCATCAAGAAATGCTGCCACTGCTGAGATCAAAGAGAGATGGGTCTTATTAAGCCATTATTAGGAAGGAATGAATCAAGGCCTAAACAGTCATCAGACAGCACATGACCGTGGCAGTCACTTTAGGGGGAAAGTCTGTGGTAGGAGTTTTCTATGCACCAACAACTGCAGACTTGGCTCCCAGGATGAGGAATGGCAAGCGGGAGAACAAAGAAAACAAGACCAAAGAGTTGGCAGGATGAGGCAAAGTGATCTCGCATTCTTGCAACATCTCACTAAACCCCCTTTAGTTACTTCCACAATCTGGAATTGCACTTCTTGACACTTGGAAGAGAGATGGCTTTAGAATAAGCTACTCTGGAATCAGATCCTGGCTCCAGCTCTTGCTAGTTATGTGGCTTGGGCTATGTTTACAGCTTTGGCTTCCGCATCGGTACAGCGAAAATGGTCATGCCCACCCTAAGGAGTGGTCAGGGGAATTCAATGAGGATGCACGTGTTATTCATTGTAAGGTACCTAACCCTGTGGCTCACAGACAGCACATAATCAGTGAATGTTAGTTTCCTCCAACTCCTTGCTTTCTCTTCCCTTTTGAAAGAGCATTTCTAGTCTGAGGGATGAGAGGCCAGGCTGTGTGAAGACTGGGATGGGAGAAATTGTTGGGCAACTAACCAGTTATGCTAATGCTTTGGGTATCCCCACTCCATCAGCAGTGCCAGTTTTATTTTCAGGACTATAAAAACAATCTGGTCAATTTCTATCACAATCTTAAAGATAGTTTTCCTTAGCCACACCTAACCACAAGCAATTTTACTGTCTGGAAAATATTCAGAATCATCACATTTGAAGATGCTTCCAGTGAATGGATGAATACAAAATGAATGAATGAATGAATACAAAAGTAAATTTTAAAAGACTATGGTGAGGCCATTTTCCAATTGTAACCCCACTGTTACCCTGGCAATCCCGTCCTTGGGTTAGACGCTCTACAAAATCTGGGCTGCTATTGTCTCCTCCTTCCTAATGCCCATATCCCCAAAATGGCAGTACTGACACCAGAAGCCAAGAGCAAAGACTGGCAAAATCAGCAGGTGCTCCCACTGTGTACCAGCCATTTTGGAGCAGATAAAGACATTAAGGAAAAATTTAACAATGTATAACCTTTCAGCTTTACTCTGCTAACAGCGGGTAGCTTCTCTTTCAGAGACAAGAGCCTGCATTGAAGTCACCAACAAGCAGGACTTGACCTTCATTTTCAGTATACGCAGCATTAAATATTCATAATCCACGTAACCATAGCATAAGAAGTAGCAGCATTTAAACATGAATCAAAGGAATAAATATCTTCACACATGTGAATCATCCTTTCCCAGAATGCCCCTGGAAAAAAATGCAAATACTCAGAGCACTGAGCCTCTGCCTCTTGCAACTTTCTCTTGAAATTCTGGAAGCAACAGAGACTGCATTATGCAATCCATGAATCTCGCCCTCCTGCTGACACTGTTGGGTCTTTGTTTTATTTCCTTATCTATTAGATAAGAATTGCTATTCTTGTGTCAAAGGGAGGAAACAGACAATGATGGAAGCAGCTATGATGACATTAGTACCCAGAGGGTGTCTCCAGGCACTTTCGACTTAGTTGTACAATTATTTTTTTTAAATCTTTGCTTCACAGGATCCAGAGTACGTAGGAGGTTGGCATAGGTATCAAGAGGCAGCAGAATTAGGAGCTATAGTGATATGTGACATAAATTAGGCAGGAAGCCTTTTAAAAAGAAAGAAAAGAAAGGGAACATTTTGGAAATATCTATCTTGTGTGGTTAATTGGAAAAGATCTTTTAGGGGCTGGGATTACGATATGGGATAGGCTCAATGCTTCTCTGTGTTTGTGAAGGCACAGACATTATGTCTAGCCAAAGACTTGGTCCAGAGACATGTTCCTTTGTTTAGGTGTTTCTAGAGAGAGTATGCTGCTGGGATGAGGAAGCATAATTTTAACAGAGTTTAATGAAGTTCTCTTTGGCTTTCAACGCCAGGAACTCTAAGGACAATCTGTCTTAGCTAAAGAGTAATCACTTGAGGCTACAAAAGCAGTTTTTCCCTTGAGATTACTCTAGGCTAATCAAGCCCATACCCAAAGAAAGGCTCCTTAAACCCCTGAATGAAAAAGACCCGCACAGGGATCTCTTTTGGCCTAACGGCTGAAAATGAAAGGTGTGCAGGAGAAGATGTTTTTGAAAGTGACTTCTCTGCTACCTCTTGAGAGTAAAATGAGTTTTGAAAGGTTAAAAAGAGATGACTAACCCACCAATTATGGCATCTGTTTGAACTACCTCATCTGTCTGCTGATGCACAGAAGTAGAATAAAGCAAAGGATTGGTCTCAGGCAATCCTTCCACCTCAGCCTTCCAAGTAGCCAGAACTACAGGCATGTGCTACCACGCCTAGCTAATTTTTTGATTTGTTGTAGAGACACTTGCACAACCTGAGCTGGCCCACCTTGACACAGAGCTGGCAGAGCAGACCACCAGAACCTGTTTTATACATTAATCTGCATTTCTTGCACTCTTTTTTGGATGCCAACAGCCTCAAATTCTAAACTTGTCCTACTGGAGTAGTCCATACTGCTTTGGGGAGACCCGCTCTGGTTCAAATTCACTGAGACAAGCCATTTCACGAACAATGTCTGTCCTGTTAGGTTCACTGGGGGAAAGCCTATGTCTCCTGATTTATTTATTTGAAGGGTATAAATACTAAAATTTTTTTGAGTTGGAGTCTCACTCTGTCGCCCAGGCTGGAATGCAGGGGCACGCTCCCGGCCTCCGCAGCCTCGACCTGCTGGTCTCAGGCAATCCTTCCACCTCAGCCTTCCAAGTAGCCAGAACTACAGGCATGTGCTACCACGCCCAGCTAATTTTTTGATTTGTTGTAGAGACAAGATCTCCCCATGTTGCCCAGGCTAGTCTCAGACCTGTGGGCTCAGGCTCACCTCGGCCTCCCAAAGTGCTGGGATTATAGGCTTGAGCCACTGCGCCCAGCCAGTACTAAAATTTACCTAGAGAATTCTGGGTGCTTTTTTGTCTCCCCGGGTGATGATTTAATATAACTTTCAGGAGAAATTTAAAGTTATCTTTCCAGATGGCCAGCCAAACCACAACTGTAAAACTGGTGACCATTTTAATTAAAAATATTAATTTTTAAAACGTACATTGTACTTTCGTACCATCTTTCCATTTTCATCTTATTTGTGGATAAAACTTCATTTTATTTTGTTCTTTAAACTTGATTATAATTTGTTTAATAGGTTTTGTTCCTGGAAATCTATGGACTAGCCATACAGGTGACCTTAATTCTCCCCCATACTTAAACTGAGCTTGCTTGCTGGCTTTCCCCAGGAAGATGGAAGACTCCTTGTGCTGACTCCACTTATGAGACCTGCCACAGGACAGACTCTTGGGACAAGGTCTTAGCACCAAGTGAAGTAATGCAAATGAAAAATGGAAAGGGCTACATAAATAACCATAAAATCTTTTTATAAATAAAATCTTGCTATGCCAAACCACAAGGCTTAGTGATGGAGAAAAGGGAAAGGCTGAAGCTAGGATGAGGCTAGGTCAGTCCTCAGGGAAAGTGAGAAAAGTCTTGTTTCTAAACTTATTGGCATTTTTGCTAAGGACAGGATTGAAGTTTCGTCCTTGGAATAGACTCTTTACAAGTCCATAAAAGAAACCAGAATCAGAGAAGACTCCCAATGCCAGCTTCCCCAAAGCTTAGCAGAATCAGATTCGCAAAAGACATTGAGGTAGTGCAGTGCATTTGGGGAGGAAAGTCTGTATTGGAGAATTCCATCCCTTCCCATCTTCTCACACGGAGGAAGAGAACACTAGGACCTACAGAGCAAAAAGACTGCCTTGTAGTAGACGCCACAAAAAAGGACACCATCCAAATCCATCTAAAGAACACTTTATTTCTGAGAAATACAGAGGGGCGAAAGGGGAGGAAAAGGGGAGGAAGGCACTGGCAGAGGCAGCTGTGCCTCTAGCCATCACCACACTTACCTCCACATAAGAATTTGCTCTCTGAGGCACAAAGACCACATGCTCAAACCTCTTTCCTGAGCCCCAGCATGGAAGTTGGCAGGCTCTGCACCCCACGACATGTGAGAACACCCCTGGAGAGAGATTGGAGAAATAAGACTGGGGACTTTAGATCTCTGGTTTAATTCAAATATGGTCTAGAATCATTTAGAGTATTAAAAAAGAGCTTACCTTCAATGACATACCAATGGGAGTCTTCCAAACTTAAAAAAGCTCTTCTCTTTCCTGCCTAGGGAGAGCTGATGAAGGGAGCATGTGGAATCTTGTCTCCTGAGGACGTTTAAGGAACCCTCCATCTGAGCTGGGTGAAGGCAGCCCAGCCTTGTGTGTGGAGATGAGCTGAAGGAACTCTGATATTCTCAGACTTGGCTGATTCCCAGAGACAGGTTATTAGAAGAGATGTTTTCTCTATTTTTCCCAACTTGACATTTTGGTCTCTGTGCCCAAATGCATAAAATCTTTTGGCTGGTGACCAGATGTCTCTGAGAAATTCAGAGTTTAGGCGTGCATGAAATTATCACCATCCTGAGCCACAGAAAAAAAGCACTAAACTCAGGATTCCAGCACACAGGGGTCTGAGCCAGCAGAGACACCAAGCAGGCTTCCTAGGATCAAGGTCTAGTATCCAAGAACCAAGAGTCAAAGAAGTCAGAAACACTCTAACAGCAGACAATGAGCGTACTCATTGGTCACTGTCACCAGGGTTGTCACGTTCATGTCATAACAGAAAATGAGTCAGACTCCAGCGTCACTCGTCCAGCTGCCAACTTCAAGATTGCAATAGAATAGCTGGAACAAATGAAAGTCCCCAAGGGTGACACCAGTAGGAACAAAGGCAGACTGGCTACCACCTCGCAGTCTTGGTCATTGTCCTCTTCCTCCTCCTGCAAAGTCTTTACCATCTGTCACCCAGGCTCACCTTGGAGCACCAGTTCACTCAGCTGGCACCCAAGGAGTATGCATGAGTGTTCACTCTAGGAATGCTCAGATGGCCATCACCTCCACTTCTGGGAGTCACCATGAACTCCATCCTGTCTCCTTACCTGCTCAAGTCAAGAAGCACCAGCATATGATGCTTCAGTTGAATATTTGGTTGACAGGTGAAAGGATAGCACCCTGCTTTCCAATCTGACCTCCAATAAGATCAGAGCATTAGAAATTCAAATGAGACAAGGATTCTACAACCATGGCAAGAATGGCTTAGACCCTCATCTGTTAAACACTGTCACCCTCCCAGAGGCTGCAAACTCCCATCAAACTCCCTTCATAACTTCAAACTGCAAACTCCCTTCATAACTTCTTGACACCTTCAGTTCAAAGACATCATCAGGAAACAGTTTTTGAAAAATAAATAACACCCGGTAAGAAGATTTGACCTCAGATACCTCTCCCTCCTGTGCCAGCAGAATCCAAGTAGCCTTCCTTCTGATAACTTCTTTTCCCACTTGGAAAGTCAGAACAAAAAAGCCCTAGCTTCCATCCTCCAAAAGTCTTCCATACTCAGGAGGCTCTTGCAAAGATTGGTGTGCAGGTAAGTAAATTGATCAATGTAAAGCCTCATGATTGTTTTTGAAAAGAAGGCAAGAAAGCATATTTGAATACTCACTTTGACGAATCTATGAAGTATATTACAAGTGCACCAATGCTGAGAGCAAAGACTAAGACCACCTGCAAAAGAAGAGAAGAATGCCATCACTTAAGAGATGGACATCGGGGTGACGGGGTTTTTTTGACACATGCAGTAGCAGTACTAACACACAGAGCTAACTACTCTTGGGAACCTGCTTGCAAATCTCACCCCTGGGTGCCCCCGCACACTATCTCCATGTCGGCTCCTTATATGGCAATGGGCAGCAACCTCGCTCCTTGCCAATAGGGGTCAGGACAGCATTTTGTATCCCATGGCATTGGGTTTTTATCTGGCCCTGTTATCTCCAGGTCCAGCCTTCCTGCAATTGAAGTCACTAGACTTACAGTGGAAAAATAACGGGTAAAAATTTAGAGTGATAACAATTTTTCATATTATATGTAACCTAGGACCTAAAGGAATTCCAATACAGAAATATCCATTTAACAGCTTTATTTAGGTATAATTTATATACCATCATATTCACCCATTTTAGCTGCACAATTCATCAGTGACTTTAGTAAATTTATCAAGTTCTGCAACTATCACCAGAATCCAGAACATTTTCATCATCCCAGTAGGATCCTTCATGCCTGTTAAATTCATCCCCCTTCCCACCTCTCAACTTCAAACAACCACTAATCTACTTTCTGACTTTATACAAGAAATATCAGTTTGAAAAGCACAAATTTGCTTGTACAAATGTCCATGTGTGTATGTATATATACATTTATATCTAGGTATGCAAATATACAGATATAATTACTGCATGTATTCAAATACATAGATATAATTACTGTATGCATATACTGCATGTATATGGTTATGGCACGTCTGAAGTATTTAGGAAAATAGCTTGGGTGCAGGATGTCAATTAGGTAATCCATTAGGCCAGTTATATGACAATCCTTCTTCTCCTCTACACTCTTCACTCAAAATTAATCACCACTGATGGAAGACAGTTTTGGCATCTCCTTGAGTGGATACCTGTCACACTAAAGTCCATCAAATGAATATGTAGCAGATTAGGCTGACACCCACATTTCTGTCCTCACTGAACATTCTAATTTGTTTATTTAATCTTTTACAGAAGAGACTGTTAATGCAAATAATGGACAGCAAAAATAAATAAAGAAAGAAGAGACTATTAGCCAACAATTAAGCTGAGAACAAAAAGTAAACATTATCATCACACATGATGTCTGCCTGAAGGGTCAACAAATACCTTTTAAATATGCTAATAGCCTAAAGAGACTGCAGACTGAAGGGCCTTGGAAGTGTCTGTCTCCTCAGAGTATCTACACACTGACAAACCTCAGGCTTGGGCTGCTGGACAGAAAGGAATCTCAATTTATGTAAAGACTAGGCATGATCAAGCTGTGTATCTGTGCCTGTGTGTGTGTGTGTGTGTGTATGAGAGAGAGAGAGAGAGATTCACATACATACACACACACACACACACACACACACATACACACACACATGCACACACAGACATGCACACACACACTTGTGTGTGTGCCAAAGTGGCTGATGGAAAACAAAATCTGCATGAGATTCTCATTTAAAACATTGCAGGCCAGGTGCAGTGGCTCACGCCTATAACCTCAGCATTTTGGGAGGCCGATGTGGGAGGATTGCTGGAGTTCAAGACCAGCCAGGGCAACATAGAACACATCTCAACAAAAAAATTAGCTGGATCAGTTGATGCATACCCTCAGTACCAGCTACTTTGGAGACTGAGGCAGAAGGATTGCCTAAACCCAGGAGGTTGAGGCTGCAGTGAGTTGTGACGGTGTCACTGTACCCCAACCTGGGTGACACAGTAAGACTCCAACTCAAAAAAATAAAATAAAATAAAATAAAATAAAACATTGCAAAACTCCATGTATCCCCGTGGGCGGTGTGGGGCCCAACCCACAAAAAAAAAAAAAAAAAAAAAACACGACAGTCAAAACAAGTATACACCCTAGAAGGAATATGCAGTTTTATAGCAACTGATAAATTTTTTTAAATGAAAGACTATGTTAAAACAATACACCACCAGGGTTTTTTTCTCCCATTTTGGTTTAAAAATGAAGACATGTTCCAGTTGAATGCTGCAGTCTGTCAGTAATTATCATCTACCCAGTACTAATCCCTCTTGGCTGGCTCACCTCAGCTTCTCCCCTCACACACATTCATTCATCTGTTCTTTGCAAAAGAATACACAAAAACAAACAAACAAAAACATGAACAGACCTCTGCTTTTTCCTCTGTTATCTAAAGGAGGCAGCAAAACAAAGAGCTTAAGATTAATTTTGATCTGTGCTGCTATTTCTGAGACATAAGCAGTTAGATCCTGCCCCTGACCTCATTCTCAAAAAGCTGCAAAAAGAAGGGGTGTGGCCAGAACAGAGGGGAAGGGCCTCTTTTTCATTCATAAACAGCTGATCCAAGACTAATCCCTGTCCATTTGGCTCCCTGAATTGTGTGTCTGTGAATGCTGAGCGTCTGTCAGAGCTGGCTGTATAGGACTACACCACTAAAAGTCATGGTTGCAGGAAAGGCAAGGAAAGCAATTCTCGCAAATGGCATCTACATCATTCTGAAAAGAACTCCAAATCTAAGGTCTTCTGCCATGGCATGATGTTCCATGACCAGACAAAGTAGCTGATGCTAATTTGCTCCAGCTGCTCCACTTGGAGTCTGTGATGGGGACTAATGCTACTACATTGCTTATTTAAGCAAATGGGGGGGGGGGGGAGTTAGTATCCTTCTGTCCTCTAAAGCTGCAAACTCAAATATCCGCTCATCTCTCCGGTGGGGTAAGAAAGGGAAAAAATCCAAGAGGGAAATGACCTCCACAGCTCCCAGGCACTGAAGGTTCTATTTCATAGACCTGTACTTGGGTTCATGTGTTCAACTGGAAGGCTTTCTCTCAGGGTGGCCAAACTGCCCCACCCACCACTATCCACCATCACCTGCCTCCATGCATGAAATGCTCAGTGGGGAGAGGATCTGCTTTTCGGGCTTAAGGTAACTGTGCACGTAATCTTTAAAGTTGTTAAATTCCTCTTTATCATGTTAGGCTTGATTACATAGCCAGCTTAGATCCAGGTGCTGTGGGAAACATATCTACCCTTTGGATATGGCCATGAAAATAGAATCCCAATGAAACTTATCTTCTATAGGGCCCTAGAAATACCTTTTTAGAGGGACACATTTGTTTTCTCTCTTTTTCTATCTCTTTTTTTGAGTCGCAGTCTCACTCTGTCACTCAGGCTGGAGTGCAGTGGCACTCGACCTGCTGGACTCAGGTGATCCTCCTGCCTCAGCCTTCCAAGTAGCTGGAACTACAGGCATGCACCACCACACCCGGCTAATTTTTTTTTTTTTTTTTTAATTGTAGAGACGAGGTTTCACCATGTTGCCCAGGCTAGTCTCAAACCCCTGGGCTCAGACAATCCTCTCACCTCCACCTCCCAAAATGCTGGGATTACAGGCATGAGCCACCACATCCTGGCTTGCTATCTCTTTCTTAAAAAAAAAACCCCTAATGACTGAGGACCCTACTCTAAATATGAAAAATATCAGTGTGATAACAACAAATGATTAGATTGGAATACAAATGGGAATGGTGATGTTATAGAGCATAATAGTCATCTAAATATTTAACACACCCTATTCATAAGGCCCATGAAAGATAAAAGAAGGAAGTGGTCTGGTCTGCTCTCTCCCTTAGGATCAATCAGAGACAGGAGATAGAGGGCTGGGAAAAATGGGTGTTTTATCTGATACCATGGAAACAGGGAGTCGGTGTATTCACCCCCGAAAAAATTCGCTCCTCAACAGTAAAACTTACTCAGAATTTATACCCCAAAGCTCCTCACCTACCCCAGGGCTAAATTAACAAGGGCTTGTCAAGGTCACCTAATCCCTTCACCACCCCCAGACTGAAGTAACAAGGCCTATAGGTAATTTTGGCATAACCCAAGATCCAATCATGCTGATAGTTCCTTATGGGAGGATAGGAAGTTACAACAATCAAAGAAGCTACTGTGGTACATTTAGAGAAACTTCAAATTTAGCAAGAGAAATATACGATACCCCTGTTCCCAAAGCCTTGGCCTATAACAGAAGAGATAGGGATGCTGCGAATCCTTCTGTGTGCTTCTATAGGAAGACTGAAGCCCAAGGGACATGGTAAGATGAGCCCAAGAAAAGCACAGTACCCTAGAAAACAAAGCACACCTGCCCTTAAGCAGCTGAGTCAAAGAATAAGCCTCACAATGACCAAGCTGTTACAAAACATGGCCCCACACAAGAGCTTGTTTACAAGACAAAATTTGAGCATTGCCCCTCAGGGCACTTCTGCTAACTTTCACCAGAGTGCCCCTTTCCTAACTTCCCGAAGTCTGGGTTCACCAAATCACCCAAGCTACTTTGACCAATACAAACTGGCTTATTCTTAGAAGATTTACTGAAAACACCCGTATGCTGTGTGGTGATACTGAGTATGGAGTGTGCCAGATTCCTAAAAACAAAAGCAATTTGATAAATGTCACTGGAACAATGGTGCTTTGAGTTATCTATTTTCAAATCTCCAAAATCAAACATGACATGTGTTTGCACAAAAGCATGCCAGGAACGCACATACACAGTGTACTTTTTGCTGTTGTTGTTTTTTGTTTTTTGTTTTTGTTTTTTTGAGTTGGAGTCTCACTCATCACCCAAACTGGAGTACAGTGGCCACGCCCGGCCACCGCAGCCTCGAGCTGCTGGGCTCCGGCGATCCTTCTGCCTCAGTCTTCCAAGTAGCTGGAACTACAGGCATGCACTACCACGCCCGGCTAATTTTTTTTGATTTATTGTAGAGATGAGGTCTCGCCAAGTTGCCCAGGTGGGTCTTGAACCCGCGGGCTCAGGCAATCCACTCACCTCAGCCTCCCAAGGCGCAGGATTACAGGTTGAGCCACCGAGCCTGGCTCACAGTGTACTTTTTTTAAAAGCCTGTCCCTAATACAAGGAGAATGGTGATAAACAAAGTGTAGAGAGGGGAAGTCCATGGCCATCTTTCTAGATGGAAATTCCAGTAGGCCATGAAGATCTTTCAAATGTCTGAGAAAGTTCATAAAAATGGAAAATAGTATGGCCAAGCATAGAATAGTCGTCCTAAGGTTATGAGTGCCCTCCAAGAAAAAGGCAGATTCAGTGATATGAATCCAGAGGTGAGTGAATCAGGAAAGCTGTTTCTTCAGAGATGTCTGTTCTAAAGCCTGGATTGGACTTGCCGGGCTGAGAGGCCCATACTCCTTCAATGAGCATGTGTGATTTTATGCACCTTCGGAGATGGATCACAAAGATGGCTACCGCCCCAATCCTCTGCTTTCCTTAAAAAGCAGAGATGCTCTCATCCCACCCTGGGGAAAATGATTCAAATTATGAGTTGGGGAAGAGGAGGCTGGGCGCACCTCTTTTTAACAAGCTCCTCCAGTGAATCTGACGTGTGGCCAAGAATGGGACTCACTGAATTAAAGCCATTAGGAGAAGCCACTTAGCTCAAGTCAGAGATTAATTTACAAATGTCACCTTAACAATTAGCCCATTAGAACATATGTATGAGGCCTGCAGGCTTAGAGAATCGTGCAAGGAGTACTCTAAAAAATACAGAGAGGAGGATGAATTAATTGTCTCCTGAGCAGATTTTACACATTCTCCTCAGCTCACAGCAGAACAAATGACCCTAATTAATGATTCTACATGTTCGATCAGGGCTTAGCCAGCTACTGGCTGCAAAGACCCTGCTCAGAAAACAGACAAGTTTCTATATATGATCCCAAAGACACAAGGCTTTTTAAATTGAAGTATAATTTATATATAAGTCCACTATATAAAAAAAGATGTGAAAACTCCCAACACAAAATGATCTGGGGACATTTTGTTTCTGAGAGATAACAACTTCTTAATTATAATGTTTGGTCTGGTGAATTTAATAATGCCAGCATTCATTTATTGAACTCCTATACACAAGTCCCAGAGTGAGAGACAGAGAAATGAGAAACAAAAACAGCTAAGTCAGGCTGACCTTTGTCCTCAAGGAGCATGGAACCTAGAAGTTCCAATTCCTTGGGAGTCCCTTGTGAATTTAAGAAATGCTACACATATAAATAGACACTTTGGGGATGTGAAAGGAAGGACCAGCCTGGGCACAGAAGTAACTTCATTCTCACTGCAGACTCCCAAATGGAAGGGCAAGAGAAAGGGATGAATGGAAACCGAAGGAGGAGGAAAGAAGAATTCCTGACATTCCATGTCTATCTGTTTGTTCTAGGGAAGGACAGATACCAGGCATACAGTATGACTAACATATGGCAGGAAGATCGCAGAACTCCAAGTCTGGAGACCTAGGTTTCAATCACCATTCTGCCTCCAATAAGCAGTATGTGCTTAAGCATCACCTCATCTCTCTGGGACTCAGTTTTCCAATCTGTGAAATGGTGGAATGGAAACAGATAATTATTAGGTGGGGATCTTGGTAAGTTATTGCATATAGTGAAAAAACTAAAACCTTTTGTTTTAAAAAGGCAGCAATCTTTTATGCCAACAGTATACCATTTATGCATGTGTATAATGCAGCACAATGACAATACCACCTGTTACTAAGTCTGTATTCAAGAGGCTTAATTTATAAAATCACAAGAACAAATTCCATGGACACTCGAATTGATAATTTGTGTTGGCAACACAATCGATTGCATGTGTAGCATATCATCCCACAAAACTAAAACAAAACAAAACTTACAGGTGCCACTGACCAGTTTTCTCCTGGGCCTCAATCTCAGCTCTGCCACTGCTACAGAAAATGCCCTGATTGTCTGACCCATCCCCTGCCTCTCCTTGCCTCTGTGAATCCTTGAAAACCCATGTTTTTACAGACTTTACCCCCAAAAGTTCACACTCTGAGTCTCAATGTTTTTTCTTTCCTTTTCTTTTCTCTTCTCTTTTCTTTTTCTGTTTTTGTGAGACAGGGCTCCACTCTGTTGTCCAGCCTGAAGTGCAGTGGCATAATCTTGGTTCACTGCAGCCTCAACCTCCTGGGCTCAGACAATTCTGCCTCAATCTCCCAAGTATCTTGGATTATAGGTGCGCATCACCATATCTGGCTAATTTTTAAATTTCATTACATGGTTACACCTGGCAAAAACACAAGGAGACTGGATGGTTACATTATCTTAAAAACATTGAGTAAGCCGGGCTCGGTGGCTCAGCCTGTAATCCCGCGCCTTGGGAGGCTGAGGTGAGTGGACTGCCTGAGCCCGTGGGTTCGAGACAAGCCTGGGCAACTTGGCGAGACCTCATCTCTACAATAAATCAAAAAAATTAGCTGGGCGTGGTAGTGCACGCCTGTAGTTCCAGCTACTTGGAAGGCTGAGAGGGAAGGATCACCTGAGCCAGCAGGTCGAGGCTGCGGTGGCCGGGAGCAGCCACTGCACTCTAGTCTGGGCGACAGATTAAAACTCCAACTCAAAAATATATATATATATATTGAGTAAGCTTTATGAATAAACCAATTAGAAAACTGGAAAAATAAAATCCTGGTTTTTTTTGTAGAGACAGGGTCTTGCATTGTTGCCCAGGCTGGTCTTGAACTCCAGGCCTCAAGTGATCCTCCCACCTTGGCTTCCCAAAGTGCTGGAATTACAGGCATGAGCCACCATGCCTAACCCTTAGTGTTTTCTTAAAGAGAAAAGGAAAGACTTTTTTTTTCTTCACAGTCTGAAATGTATACTTAATATGTATTTCTTATTCCTAAGTCATTAATGGTTCTCAATGAAAGAATATATAATCTTGCTACCAAAAGAGTGTTTCTGTTACCATAAATTTAAAAATTTGTAAAGTACAAAACCAGTATTTTGACAGTGCCATTCAAACATCCATAGGTTCCCTAAATTTCCAGCCTAGCATTCTGGAGCATTACATTTGACTTATGGAAGTATGTACACCGAAATGCAATAAATTGATTCCCTGGAAACCAAGACTGCAAACAACAGATTAAGTAGAGATGTATTTAAGATGAATGAAAAGAAGAAGTGCTTTCAGTAGGTGGTACTGGGAATTACAGCATTAAAATAAAATGCATGGAACTTCCAGATAAGAGTAAACTGTGGTTTATTTACATGTAAGGAAGTCTAATAAAAATGTCTATAACTTTACATGCACTTGGGCCTGATGCTTCCAAAAATGCAATACTTACGAAGCCAGGCTCAATGTAGAATGGACTGGATTTTTAGGACACATATATAAATTTGAGAGGGCCTCTCCTTAAATTGCCTTGAATGACATTCATAACTTTTGGTATAAAGAAAAACAACAACAACAAACTCTGACAGAGTTAACAAGGCCCTGAAAACTCTGACCTTTCCCTCTTCACTGGCCTTGTCTTATACTACTTCCCTCTCTAGACACCAGGTACCCTAAACTTGCAGTTCTCATTCACCATTTGCCTCCTTCTGCCCCAACCCCCAACTACCACAGGGCCTTTGCACAAATACTTCCCTCCTCCTGGAAGACTTGTCTCTTCTCCTAGGTTACCCATCCTTCAGAAATCAACTCTACTGTCACTTTTCTGCCCATAAGTAGATCAGTTCTTTGTAGCAGTTAGCACAACAGCAACTTTACATTTTTTTGTGCAACTATTTGATCAATTGCTCTCTCCTTTGTTGCCCTGAAATTTCTGTGAAGAAAGGTGCATGTCCACCTTTAGTCATCATTAAATTCCCAGAAGTTAGCAAAGTGTCTCAATCAGTATTTGTTAAATTGATGAATATTTGGAGAAAAGGTTAGAAGATGAGTTTGGAGACTGAGTAAAGAGAAAGAAAAAGAGAAGTGGAAGAATATGGATGATTCTCACTGAGTGAAAGTGTGGAGTTTAAAACCACAGATATGGCCGGGCTCAGTGGCTCCCAGCACTTTGGGAGGCAAAGGCGAGTGGATTGCCTGAGCCCACGGGTTTGAGACCCACCCAGGCAATTTGGCGAGACCTCGTCTCTATAACAAATCAAAAAAAATTAGCCGGGTGTGGTGGCACGCGCCTGTAGTTCCGGCTACTTGGAAGGCTGAGGTGAAAGGATCGCCAGAGCCTAGCAGGTCAAGCCTGCGGTGGCCGGGAGCATGCCACTGCACTCCAGTCTGGGCGATGGAGTGAGACTCCAACTCAAAAAAACAAAAACAAACCCACAGAGACAGGTGAGATGTAGTTCAAGGTGATGGCAGAATCCAGGGGACACCTGAAGGAAGTGGAGGGTGATAAACAGCATCATGGTGGATGAAATCAGGGGTCTGAGACACAGGCACAGGACTAGCTAGGAGACTTAATAAGTTAACTCTCCTAACTACATTTCTGTATTTTTAATTTGGGAAAAATGAAGCCAGGAGTGGTGTAATCCTAGCTACCCCAGAGATAGAGGTGGGAGGATCATCTGAGTCCAGGAATTCAAGACCAGCCTGGGCAACATAGTGAAACCCTGTCTCTAAAATAATAATAATAGTAATAATAATAATGATGATTTTGGGTTAAATGAGATGAGCATTGATGAGATTAGCACAGGGAATGACAGGAGGTGAGGCAGAGAAAAGAAAGAGCTGAGGCCAGAAGCCATCACTGAATAGCAGAAGAGGCCTGGAGGTAGGTGGGTGACAGCATCAGGAAGGACAGACAAAGGGAGAATTTAGTCAGACAGGAGGAGCCTGGAGATAAACTGTTTGTGTAAGAACAGAGTCACGATGGAGGGCCAGAGTGTCCAGCAACCTCCAGAGAGAGAAGTGAGGGAAATCATGTCTCTAGAAAAAGCAGATTTAACTAAGGCAGTAGATATAGGGATCATTATGTGAAGAAGCAGAGAATTTAGATTTGGATCAGGACTAGGAGTCTGTGAAAACAAAGAGAAGCACATGACACAGAGATACAAAACAATGTCTGAGGTGTGACACAGAGATACAAAACAATACAAATATCAAGGTGATACATGAATATATATGTATGCATCTGTATGCACTCAGGCACACTTGCTGCAAGGGACACAGAGATAAACTATTAATGCCTCTAATCACAAATGCTGGGTCTCCATCAATATTTATTAACCAACCACTTGCCCAGTAATATGTCTGTCCATTTTCAAATCGGGAAATTTAAAAATGACTATAGATAATAATGAAGCCCTAAAAAAAAACAGGACTCTCTTTTAGTGTAAGCTACAAAGAACAGGCTTATTTTACATAATGTATCCACTGGTAAATAAACAAAATTAAGTACAATAATGAGCTTTTTTGGGAGGTCAGAAAATTTGAATAATGCAGATAGATACATATTGTCCAAACTCATCTTGGTTTTGTTTTGTTTTGTTTTGTTTTGTTTTTTGAGTTGGAGTCTCACTCTGTCGCCCAGACTGGAGTGCAGTGGCCACTCCCGGCCACCGCAGCCTCGACCTGCTGGGCTCCGGCGATCCTTCTGCCTCAGCCTTCCAAGTAGCTAGAATTACAGGCATGCGCTACC
>CAUYQG010110290.1:0-62115 GCA_963574415.1 Tarsius wallacei | reverse complement strand
AGTTAATGCAATACCCCTTAAATTACCAGCAGTATTCTTCTCAGACCTGAAAATTACAATACAGGAATTCATATAGAAACATAAATGACCATGAATTGCCAAAACAATCCTCAGCAAAACAAAACAAACTAAAAAAGCAAGAGGTATTACACTCTCAGACTTTAAACTTTATTATAAAGCTATAATAATCAAAACAGCCTGGTAGTGGTACAAGAACAGACATATAAACCAATGGAACAGGATAGAGATTCTGGAAGCAAAAACATCAATTTCTCAAACAACTCATCTACGACAAAGCCTCCACTATCAACCACTGGGGAGAGGAGAACCTATTCAGTTCTTATGCTGGGAAAACTGACTGACCACATACAGCAGATTGAAACAAGACCCCTACCTATCACCATACACAAAAATCTACTCTAAATGGATCAAAGACCTAAATGAAAAATCTCAAACTATAAGAACCTTAGAAAATGCAGGAGATACCCTTATGGAAATTGGAACTGGCAACCAATTCCTGATCAAAATCCCAAGTGCCCATGCCATAAGAGATAAGATAGACAAGTGGGACCTCACCAAACTGACAAGGAAGGTTCTGCAAAGCCAAAGAAGCCATCAAGAGAGCAGGGAGACAGCCCACAGTCTGGGAAAAAAATATTTACCAACTGTGTATCTGACAAAGACCTAACATCTAAGATCTACAAGGAACTCAAACATGTCAAAAAGAAAAAAGCAAACAGCCCCATTACGAGGTCAGCAAAAAATATGAATAGACACTTCTCAAAAAAAGACATATAAGCAGCCAACAGATACATGAAAAATGCTCAGCCTCAAAGAAATGCAAATTAAAAACCACACTTAACTTCAGGCAGGAAGGCCATCATCAATAACTCAAAAAACAACAGATGCTAGAGAGGATGTGGGGAAAAGAGAACACTTCTTCACTGTTAGTGGGAGTATAAACTAGTACAACCTTTGTGAAAAACAGTGTGGCGATTCCTAAAAGATCTAAAAATCAACCTTCCATATGATCTCACTATCCCCCTACTTGGAATATACCTGGAGGGGCTCAAATCACTATATGAAAAAATACCTGCACACGCATGTTTATTGAAGCATCATTTACAACAGCAAATATATGGGACCAACCATGCTATCTAAAGAGGACTGGGTAAAACAAATGCGGTACATATACACGATGAAATAATACACAGCCATAAAGAAGGACAAAATTATGAACTTCACAGCAACTTGGATGTACTTAGAGTTTATAATACTGAATGATCTATCACAGAAATGAAGAACTGAGTATCACATGTCCCCACTCATAAGTGGGCCTTGAACAATTATCCTAATACTATAAGAAAGGGATTGGCAGTAGTTGGAAACTGCTAGGGGAAGAGATGCAGGATTGGTAGTAGTGGGAAACTGCCAGGGGAGGGGGGACACACTTCATCAACAAGAGTACCTCATAAAGAACATTTGTACATCTAACCCTGAATTGTGTACCCCACATCTTCATAATAAAAAGTTAAAATAATAATAATAATTTTTAAAACTATTTATTTCATAGATTCACGAAAATGTCTGGGAATTTTCACATTTGTTCAAACAATGTATAATTCTTCATGCTATTATCAGGGTCAAGAGGGAGTCTTGCATTTAGATCCCTAATAATTCCATGTCTACAAAATTATTTAACATACAACCCTTAATTAATAAAACTATTAGGCTGGGAGTGGAATGAAGACGTTGTACACTTCAAAAGGTGGTAGAGTAGGAGAAGGGCGAGGGATGAGAAATTACTTACTGGGTACAATGTACACTATTCAGGGGGTGGTTACACTAGAATCCCAGACTTCGCTACCCAATATTTCTATGTAACATAACGGCATATAAGAAAATTTAGTGTTTTTAAACTGCTAGACTGGTGTGTGGCAAGAGTCAATGGACTTATGGGGTTTTGCTGAAAAATAATGGGGTTAGCAAAGTAGATATCACAAACTCCCACATCTTATTCCCAACTTTGTGATGAAAGCTTAATGTTTTCACAAAAAAACCTGCACATCAACAAGCTCATCTCGAGTAACCATGGAATCAAATCTTAGAAACAAATGAATGTAATATGAACCTAGTAAGAGTTTACCAATACAAGGTCGGAAATAACGTTCCTAAAAAATCATTTAATGGACTCAATAAGGGGAAAGGAATCCACAAATGAATGAATCCTCTTTAAAACAAGCAAAAACAAACAGCACCTTACACCAATTCACAAAGCAGTTGAGCCACATAAAATGCTTTACAAAGAAATTATTACTACACTTCAGTTTATTGGTTCTTTTACTTCCTCATCAAGATTTGTAAGCATTAATAAATAGAGCATCATTTCCACAAGCAAACATGTTTCATTGGAACACAACTATATCAGTACAGTAAGCTCCTTCTATTGAATTAATTGGTTTTACTTGTGGAAGTTTCCCAAATGCACACATTTGTTTCCATCATTGTTGCAGAAACAAATATTTAGTTAGACCTTGCTAACTAACCTTGCTACAAATATGTAATATGAGAATGTATTTGTTCATCTTTTCTAATGGGGGACAGTATTCCCTCAGCATGTTTACATGAAGTCAGCGAACTTTTAAAGTGGTGCGAGAGATTCAACATCTTTGTTTTAAATACCAACTTCCAGACATTTCACTATCAGCTCTTGTGAGAGTGTACGTCTACGCTTTGTCAGAGAATTTGAAAATGGTCCCATGGGTACTAGCCTGTTCTACTAATAAAGAGATCTTTTTCAAGAGAAATGTGGTTTCATCTCTATGATAGAGCATTGAGATTGGACAGGATTCATGGGTCAACATCAGCGAGCAAAGGAGCCAGTGGGGGGAAAAAAAACATGTTTGTTGCGAGACCAAAACAGTAACCTTATCTAAAAAATCTTTAACCTCTACTTAGATGTCAAAGTCTTAGTATGTATGTTTTTAGACACCTGAAGGCTTCACAGATTTTGATTATAATATTATGTTATGATTTAGCCTAATTACAGGTATTTCCACCTCATAACTGAAGTGTGATTCTGATACAACTGATCATATCTAACAAGTTAGCAAGGCTGATCTTCAAAAAAATATATAAAAGATTGAGGACATGCTGGGAGGCCTATTATACATAGGTAAGAAGAAACCACAACCACGGGAATTTGAACTAGTAAGGAAACCCTTGGCAGTAGGAAAGCTCCATCCCAAATATAAGATGACGCCTAGCACTTGAATGTTTCCCTTATTTCAACCCTACCTTGAACTAGCAGAGTATTAAACATAAGAGCTAAAAGAGTTGTCCTACAGACCCCTGCTTAAGCTAGCTCCTGCTTTCCTTTCTGGTTTCATGATTCCCCGTATTTCCCCCTCCAGTAGCATTATCTAAGTTCTACACATATCATTTCTGAAACACACCACACTGTAGCAGATAATTAAACCATTACTCTTGTTGTTGACATCAACAAAACCTCTTTGCCTGAACTTTGCGCAAATTCTTTCTCCCCTCCTAAGCATACTCCCTTGGGATATTTAGACACATCTACATTAAGAGGAAGAATGATGTTCAAGAAGACAATGACATTCTGGATCAGCAGGTAAAGAAAAAGAGCCTGTAAAACTTGGGTTATTCTGTGACTCAGACCCCTATCTTGTCACCCAGGTAGGAAAGGTCTGGTGGAAAATTGGATTTGTATTTTTTTTAAAGGTGGTTGTATTTTTTTAAAGAAAGATATATAACTTAGGACTTTTGCTCTCTTTTCCTCCTTCTTATTTCTCTCTCTCTCTCTCTTTATCAGAAAGTTGTGTACAAGGCATAATGAAAACACTTCTTTTCATTTAAGTTCTAACCCCCAAACTGGTTCCCTTCATAAACAACTATATAGAATCATTGCATTTGGCAGATTTAAGGATGGGTATTAAAAGACCCTATGGGCCAAGCTGAAACTTGGGTCCTAGAAGGCCAAGTACTTACTTAGAGTTGCACATATAGTTGCTGGAACTCAGATTGGCATTCAAAGGTTAGTTTGTTGCACTTTTAGCTTTCAGTGTAAGGAAAAAGGGTGATGTTTCATACAATAGAATTAAGCTAATTTGACCTATAATTAAAAATCAAAGTCACACAACCCAGACTATCTACTCTGCTTAACATTTATGATTATCACAAGTGTATCTCATGAATTACATTTATTTCTTTGGCCCCAGAAATCAATTTAGTAAATAGAAGCACCATTTATATACAAAATCCCACTTTTACATTTATCTCAGCATTAAGTGTGAAGGACAGGGTTGAATATAGCTAAAGGGCATACATTGAGGGAAACGGATTACATCTATTACATATCTTACTTTAATATCAACAATAATCTTTCATTTTTCAAGCATATTGCATATAAAGTGGGCATTATGAACTCCCTGCACCACAAGCAAACAACAGAAGCTTATCATATGGCAAATGATTAATGCTCCCACCTCCAAGTTACCTTGGACACAGCCAGGATGCATCTCAAAGATGTGTTAAGTATCTATCAACACCTTCTGCAGTGATTGCTATAAAAAGAAGATAATGAGGAAGGCCCCAAGCTTGTCTTTCTTTGGGGTTAGATTCACAGTGGTGGGAAAAAGGTTTGGATTCACAGGGAAAAAAATAATTAGCAAGAATTTTTGATAAATTGGGTAACTTTTGACACTTGTAAATTAATTAATTCATCTCTTCATTCATAGAACAAATATTTGTAAGAAAAAAAATCTGTACTATGTTAGGTATTTTCTTGGTTGTAGACACAGGGCAGGAATCAGAAAAAGTTCTGTGTTTTAAAGGAGATTTTTTTTTTTTGGAGAAGTTTGGATAAGTGAATTTAAACTTTAGCTGGTGATACCCCCTACAGAGGTGAGTAACAGATAAAGGGAACTAGTGAAGAATTTATGGAAAACAGGAACGTGGTTCTGAGACTCTATGTTAGTCACTTACATAGCAAAGTAGTGTGTCTCAGGGAATTCTGTCTGGTAAGAAAGTATTTCTGCAGAGCAGTGAAGGAACTGAGGAACTGAGCCATGCAGATGTCTAGAGGGCAACATTTCCAGGCAGAGGTAATAACAGATGATCCTAACAGAGCAGAGTGCTTAGCTTTGCGCATGTTCGAAAGCCAGCAAGCGGACAGTCTGGCTGAAGAATAGTGAGTGTGTGTGGATGTGGGAGGAAAAGAAGCATAAAAGAAAGAGAGGGAAGTGATATTATTTAGGGCCTTGTAAGCGGAGATTAAAAACTTACCATTTCCATTACCATGGAGAAAAACAAAACTTGCCAAAGTAGTATGATTTATGGAAAATAAAAATGTGTAATCTTTACTATAGGGAACTTCACAGAGCAACATCATCATTATCATATCATTTTTGAAAACATTATAGCTAGCAATGACTATTTACTAATTTAATTTTATAAAAATACATTCTTGAATCTAACCTCCTTATTTTAAATCACATGCTATCTGGCTGGCCTTGATTAATTATTTAAACTCTATACCTCAGCTTTAAAACCTGTAGTCTATGGCTCATAAAAGGACCTAATGGCAATCTCTCCCATGAGCATAAATGTAAACATATGTACATATATACCAAACTAAACGACAGTAATCAAATCCAAAATAATATATTTTAAAAATTAGCTTCACTCAAGAAATGCAAGGTTAGCTAATATTCAAAAGTCAATTTATGTGATTTTCCATATTGTCAGAAAAATGAGAAAACTCATAGAATTATTTCCATATTCTCAGAAAAATCAATCAATGCTTAATATAAAAAGAGAAACTTAGCAAACAAGAAATAGAAAATAGAAAGACAGGAGTTTTCTTAGCCTGATGAATAATCTACAAAAAAAATTCTCAGCTAATATTACGGATGATACAAGAGTGTCTATCACTTTATACCTAACCCTGAATTGTACCCCACATCTTTAATACAAAAATTTTAAAAAGAGTGTCCATCATTTTATATTTATTCAACACTGTGCTGGATGTTCTAGGCAATACCCAAAGGGAATTTAAAAATTAAACATTCTAAGAATTGGAAAGAAAGAAATTATAGGGACACTATTTTCATGTGACAATATTGAACACACAGCAAATCCAATAGATTCAATTGGTATTTAAGTGTAGAAAATTATAAGATGAAAGATATAATATATATAAATATATATATAAAGTTTCTACCAAAACAATTCAAATACAATTCTTAAAAAAGATACCATCTACTATAGCATTAAAAACATCAGATACCTAAAACTAGATCTAACAATTTTGTACAACAGAAAAATACAAATCTCTATTGATAAAAATTAGAGAAAATTTAAATAAATAGAGAGATATATCTTACTCATAGATATAAGACTCAATACTGGTAAAATGATTCTCTGCAAGTAGTCTTATAAATTCAATGCACTCTGATCAAAATCTCAACAGAAATTTTTGGAGCAATTGAGAAGCAAATTCTAAAACATATAATTTTTAAAAAGGCTAAAATCATGAAGAAAAAAAATTTGGTGGACCTGCACTGCTAAACATCAAGTCTTATTATTAAAGTACAAAAATTATTTTCTATTCCAAGCTCTGTACAAGCACAGTTTCACCACAAAGGTGCCAGAGCAAAACAATGGAGGAAAGGACGTGCTTTTTAAAAAATAATGCTGAATGAAGTAGGAATCAATATAGAAAAAGTACACATTTCGGTGACTATCTTAATCCACATATAAAAGTGCACTCCAAATAGATTGTAGACCTAAATATGAGCAGACAGCCATTCTTCTATAAGATAAAATAGAAAAAACAAATTTCATAATTATGAAATAGTCTTTGGAAAGCAAAATAAAGCAAGAGTTATATGTTTTATACTCTGAAGCCTGTTTGGGGCACCAGGCACTGGGGCAGCTCATATATATCCTCAATAATCGCCTGGTTGGCATAAAACATAAATCAGTCCTTCAGCTTCTTCTGCTCCCACCAGGTCTCCTCTGTCAGTTTCTTAGAGGTATGAACTAAGTATGTGAGCAGTTCCATAGCAAATACAGCAGAAAAGTCCAGATGAAAGTTTGTAAAACTGCCTCTGCCTACCGAAATAATAATCACAAAGCAAACAACCTATTCTTGGAGGGATTTCAGTGATAAGTGCCACCGATAAGGCTTTAAAAGATGCGGTATAGTGATCCTACCACATCCCCATTCAACTCACCTATTATTTGGCCTGTGCAAAAGACAGATGGAACTTTGAAAATGACAGTGCATTATTGTAAACTTAATCAGGTGGTGAAATCCAATTGCAGCTGCTGGTCCAGATGTAGTGTCATTATTGGAACAAATCAACACATCCCTTGGCATCTGCAATCTGACAACCTCTCTCTCTCTCTCTCTCTCTCTCTCTCTCTCTCTCTCTCTCTCTCTATCTCTCTCTCTCTATCTCTATCTCTCTGTCTCTCTCTCTCTCAGAGCAAAGGCTTTCGGAAACAATTCACTTTACTCTAACAGGTCAGTAATACAGGGTCATATTGCACTTCCAGTCCTATGCCATAATCTAGTCATCTAGTCTACAGAGAACTCTATGGAATCTTCATTCCACAAGGCATTATTGCATTGGTAGTCTACTATATTTATCATATGTCAATTAGCTCAAATGAGCAACTATTTTAGACAACTTGATAGAATATGTGCTTGAGATAAGAAAAAAAAAGTCCTATAAAAATTCAGGAAACTGATACCTCAGTGAAATTCCTAGGAATACAGTGATCTCAAGCATGTTGAGATGTTCTTTCCAAATAAAAGACTAGTTGCATTATCTGCTTCCTTTTATCACGAAAAATAAAAATTAAAAATAAAAGATCCCTAGTGTACCACTTTATATTTTGCAGAACCATAAACCTCTTTGGGGGTGCTAGTCTGACCAATTCATTGAGTCCCCTGATAATCTGCCAATATTAAGGGGTCCCCAGAATAAAATAATTCTTCAACTGCCTTACAAATTGGACCACATTAGCCCATATATTCTCATGATACTCAACATGACTGTGGCAGATAGGAATACTTTATATAGATCTTTGGGAAACCCCTGTAAGAGGCTTACAGTTCAAATATGAAAATTTTTTTAATCAAAGTTATGCCTTCCTCAGCAAACAACTATTATATAGTTTTGAGAAAGAGTTTCAGTCTTACTAGTGGTCCGTATTGAGAGTAAATTTTTTATCATAAGCTACCAAATCAACACATTATCTGACCATCAAAACAAAAAGTTGGGCAGCACTTTATATTCAAATAGAATGTAAGAGACTGAGCTCAATTATATCCTAAAGGCAAATATAAGTTTCATGAGCAAATTGCCCACAGGCCATATTCCTGATGCAAGCCCTCTTTCGTCTCAGCCTGTCCTCATGGCCACATGGAGAATTCCTTATAACCATTTGACTGACCAAAAATGGTCTTATTTAGAGATAACAGCACAGCACTTGTACAGGACCATTCTGGGTGGCCTTGAGGAACAGTACTGAAAGAAAATTATCCAGTAGACAAAACTTTGAGCAGTGTATCTAGACTAAATGACCCATTCTGCGGAGATGAGTCAGATATTTCTGTACTTATCACGAACAAGGCTCGTGAACAAACTGATATGTCTCAGGGAAAAGTTTAAACTTAGGCTCAGAATCATAAACTACCACTCATCAAGGCCAATAAGACTAAAACCATTGCTAAATGCCCAGCCTGTCATCAGCAGAGGCCAACACTGAACCCCAGTTTTGCATAATTCCCCAAGTAGAACTTGGAACAGTTTGATGACATTAGCCCATGTCACAAGGGAAGGAGCAGCACTTTATTCTCGCTGGAAGAAGCACTTACTCAGAATATGGATTTACCTTCTTTGCTCATAATGCTTCTGCCAAAAAAATTTATTCAAGCTGGGCTCGGTGGCTCAGCCGGTAATCCTGCGCCTTGGGAGGCTGAGGTGAGTGGATTGCCTGAGTCTGCGGGTTCGAGACCCGCCTGGGCAACTTGGTGAGACCTCATCTCTACAATAAGTCAAAAAATTAGCCGGGCGTGGTGGCACGCGCTTTTAGTTCCAGCTACTTGGAAGGCTGAGGTGGAGAGATCGCCGGAGCCCAGCAGGTCGAGGCTGCGGTGGCCGCGAGCGGCCACTGCACTCCAGTCTGGGCGACAGAGTGAGACTCCAACTCAAAAAAAAAAAAAAAACTTATTCAAATTTTATAGAATACTTTATCCACCATCATCATATTCCACACAGCTCTGCTTCTGACCAAGGGACACAGTCTCATATTTACGCAATTCACAGGTCTTCAGGATGATGTTCCGCATCATCCTGAAACAGTTGTATTGGTAGAATGGTAGAACAGCTTTTTGAAGGCATCAATCTTAAAGTAAGAACACTTCATGGGACTGAAATAATGTTCCCCAGGTTGCTGCATATGCTCCAAATGAGCAGTCTATATGTAGTGCTGTTTCTCCATAGCTCAAATTCATGAGTCCAGGAATCAGCAAGTAGAAATGATGAGAAGAACTCTTCTCACTGTTAGTCCCCAGGCAAAAAAATTTTGCCTCTGTCCACAAAACTTTGGATTCTAGTGGTCTCTAGATAGATAGCACTGTTCCATATCTGTACAATTCAACATGATAGCTGTTAGATACATGTGGTTATCAAACTCTTAAAAGAGGGCTACAGTAACTGAGATAATTAATGTAAAAGTTTATTTTATTTTAAATAATTTAATTTAATATAAATACCCACATGTGAGTAGTGACTATAATATTAGACTAATGTTTATTTTAATATCTAGAGTTCCCAAACGATTAATACTTCCACTAGGAGACAGTGAGGACTCCATCAAACTGAAAGTTCAAATTGATAGCAGGCCATTTTAGACTTCTATGACATTGATTCAATAGTTGCTATACTGTCTGGGGTAATTATTCTTGCTTATATAGGGGGAACTGGATTGCCACTACCCAGTGGGCATAAGAATGTATGTCTCTACAATAAATTTTAAAAAAATAACTGGGCATGTTAGTGCGCATCTGTAATTCTGGCTACTTGGAAGACTGAGGCAGAAGAATTCCAAAGCCCAGCAGGTTGATCCTGGGGTGGTCATGAGTGTGCCACTGCATTCCAGCCTGGGCGGCAGAGTGAGACTCCAACTCAAATATAAAATATTTTTGGGGTGCCTCAATACTTCTATTTCCTGTCATTAAAAATGAATGGAAAATTATAAACCAACACAGACAGGGCTGTGAATTATCCAGACTCTTCAGGAATATATATTTGAATCACCATACCATGCATGGAATTATAGCCAGCTGAGTTCTGGATGAGGAAAAGATAATTATGAAATTGAAATTGAGAAAATTGAATTTCTATATGCAGAATAATAAAAGTGGACCTTTATCTCACACCATATACAAATACCAACTAAAATCAATTAAAGGCTTAAGGGTAAGACCAGAAACTGAAACTACTAAAAGACAAAATAGAGGAAAAACTATAAAACATTGGTCTGGGCAATGATTTTTTTTGTATTTGACTCCAAAAGTTCAGACAACAAAAGCAAAAATAAACAAATGGGATTATATCAAGCTTAAAAGCTTGTGCACAGAAAAAGAAACAACTAGCAGCATTCAGAGGCAACTCATGGAATGAGAGAAAATATTTGCAAGCCGTACATTGGATAAAGGGTTAATATCCAGAATATATAAGGAGATCAAACAACTAAATATAAAGGAAAAAAATTAAAAATGGGCAAAAGATATAAACAGATATTTTTTTAAAAAGACATAAATGGTCAGTAGATATATAAAAAAAGTTCAACATCAGTAATAATTTGGAAACCACAATGAGACATCATCTTACACCTGTCAGAATGGCTATTATCAAAAAGATGAAGGATAACAAGAGTTAACAAGAATGTAGAACACAGGGTCCTCTCATACACCGTGGGTAGGAAGGTTAATTAGTACAGCCATTATAAAAAACTGTTATGGAGACTCCTCAAAAAACTAAAACCAGAACCACCATATGATCCAGCAATCCCACCTCTGGGTATTTACCCAAAAGATTTGAAATATGCTTGTTGAAAAGGTGCCTGCACATCCATGTTCACTGCAAGACTACTTACAATAGTCAAGTTATGGAATCAACCCATGTGTTCAGCAACTGGTGAATGAATTAAGAAAAGTGGTACATATTCACAATGGAATACTATTCAGTCTTAAATAAGATACTCCGTCACTTCCAATAACGTGGATGAAATTGGAGAACATTATGCTAAGTGATATAAGCCAGACAAAGAAAGACAAATGAATATTGCAGGTTCTCACTATGTAGAATGTAGTTACAGAGGCTGTGGACTGAGGGGAATAGGGTGATTATGGTCAATAGATACACAATCTCAGTTAGACAGGAGGAATATGAATGTGTGTGTGTTTTAGTTCTATTAAACAACATGATGATTACAGTACTGCACATTTCAAAACTGCTAAATTTCTAATGTAAATGGGTTATGGGTTGATTCCATAACTTGACTACTGTAAGTAGTCCCAAGATGTTAACTATTTGAGGTAATGAATGTTAACTAATGATTTAATTATTCCACATTGTGTTCATAAATTATAACATCACTTTGTATCCAATAAACTTTCAATTTACAATAAAAAGCTCCATTTAAATGATATCAGCTACAAGTAGGTGGCTAGTAGTAGAAATGAGGACTATAGTAGTTATGGATATTTCTTCTTTGTTAAATTGGTATGACTATGTTTGTACCTATATTGACCAACTTTTTTTTTTCTTTCTTTCTTCCATCACCTAACATCATGCATATTTATAGAAAGTGGATCTCAGCTAAGGGAGTAAATAACACAATCCAAAAAATAAGTTAAGATATTTTATGTGCTCTTTTGAAAAGAGGGACAGCATATTTGGGATTATAAGAGGGATAGGTATATTATAGCGAAAAAAACTTTTGCTTCTTTTTAAAAAGAAGTTAAGGATAGTTGAAAGAGGTATATATGTCCATCAAGGTGACAAGGGACAGGATAGTATGTCTTTGTCTTTTATCTGCTTAGCTAAGAAAGAAAGAACTTTCATGGAAGTTCTTTCCCCATTTGATTCTTTGTTAGCACTGGCTAGAAAACACATTCTATGTGAAATCTGGGAGGTGGCTCACCAGTTACTCATCACCTATCACTTGCTCTCCTCCTTCAGTTTCTCCAAGTTTTGAGCCAAATGCATGTGCGACTCCATGGCAAAGAATACCAGCTTCTTCTGCAGAAGGCCCACAGCATCAAGATAGGTGGTGGTTGGGTATTTTCTCGAGGGCTTCAGTTCTTTCTCAAAGGTTTTAGTTTTACCCCATGAGTTTCAGTTTATTATTACTTTCTTCTAAAATCAAATTTTCTTCTCAGGTACTGGTCTCTGGCTGACCTAGCATGATTTGAGTTTCAATACTAGACATAATGGAGGCATCTTCAATAGACCGGTTTCCACAATTGAGTAACATCTACCTACTGTTATAAATCCCTTATTATAAAATATTTATAATGGTTCAATGTCTCTGATGAAATCTCAACTATAGAAAAGTTTTGTCAGTACCTACTAAAGCTAAACATAAGCACACTCTGTATTATAAATCAGCACCTATATTCCTAAATGTTCACCTGCAGAAACACGTACCTACTTGCACAACAAACGTCTGCTTTATGCAACAGCAAGACAAATTTCAGGGCATAACATTTAGAAAAAGAAGCCTAACACAAAAGAATGCATACTTATATGAATTTCACTAATCAATTATAGTAAAATTTAGAAAAGTAGCTGCCTTTGGGAAGAAGTAATGACTAGAGTCAGCACAAGATTGTGTTCTGGAAAATGATAGTTATATTCGGTGGAAATATGTAGGTGAATTCACTTAGTGAAATGTATTTACTAAGTGTAAAATAAAGATTCGAACACTCTACTACTTGCATATTATACTTGCACAAAATGATAAAAAATGATATCCACCTATCTCATAATCTGTGACAATTAAATGACATGACTCATGCTTAGCATAAGAATTTAATAAATATTATGTAGCATTATTTTGTTCTTACAAAAACCAGTAAATAGAATTGAAAAGAAACATATTCAGTAGGCAATATTACCATTGAGAATAATAATTATTTTGCAGCAGGGAAAAAGTTGGCCCTAAGTCTGTAACATTAAAGGTACAGTGTCCATTGTTTATATACTATCACAACCTCACTTTCTAATTTGAATGTGCATTTTACAACAAACACAGGAACAAAACAACTGAAGATTTATGAAGGATGTATCTCTGCCTGATCTCCTTTCTTTGTTCTTGGCCACAGATCTCTCTACATTTTCTTCACAGAACTTTGTAAAATATTGTACTGACATATGTATTGTCTGACTTGTCCTATGAGTACCTAAACTCCATGAGGACAAGTATCTTCTCTATCCCCTGACCTCAGTATTATGGATAATGGTTGGCACACAGTAGGTTCTCAGTAAGTATGTGTTAAGTAAAGTGATACAAAGACCATGATATCTATGAATTGAACATAAAGAGTTGGCAACTGTGGCCTGTGCACCAGTTATCTTGATACAGGTGTCATTCCTGCTTGACCTTTGCCCTAGTTCCTTTCTTGTAGAAAGTCTGCCTGTCATAGTTAAGTTTTAGCACTGCAGAGTTCTAAGGGTGATAGTTTCAAGGTAGACAAGTTCTGAATACTTGACATTTCTGATATGGTTACCCTTGCACTTCTCTTAATGAAATGACAACACCACAAATCCTTTCCAAAATGACGTGAAAAATGAAGGTGAATAAATAAATAACTAATGAAGGGACCACGACCAACTAATGACGATCGCAATATTAGAAAGTCCGTGTTAATAAGAAGTGTGTGTCACTTTGCTTCGAATTTATTCATAATCTGGAAAATGGTGACAGGAAATCCTTGTGTCATCAAAATTTTTTCTCTAATAATCAATGAGCTATAATCACTATAAATAATTTAAATTATATCAAGTAAAAACAAAGATTTAGCTGAGTTCTGCCAACAAGGCTTGGGGCACTTAGACATCCCCACAGCAGATGGGAAACGTCAAAGCACATAAACATTCAAAATTGTAAGACATGACTTTCAGATGACAGGAACTAGAAGAACTCATGCAAATCAATGAGCCCAACACACCTTATTTAAAGAGAGTGCTTGACAGGCAAGAGAGGAGAACATTTTGAAGCTTCGCCTGTGGAGATATCCCAGGTTTTAATTATCAAATGTCATCATTTCCTAAATGGAGTTTTTTTTACAGATAACCATCTTAAAATCCATTTAAAAATAGTTTTTGTTTTACTGATCTTGGTGCTAATGCTATGTCAGATTATGCTTTCTTCATCATTCATAACTTCACTTCTATGATATGCAATGACATAATAAAGTGGTTTAAGAAAAATCTCCCTAATAGATTTGGCCAATTTAATTTTAAGCTAATCTGTTTGGGGTGGGTTTTGATTGCCATAGGTTTGTAGTTATAAGAATTTTTAACATTATGTTAGTGGTGTTTTCAGAATTTCTTTATAGGACAAGCTAAAATATATTTGGAATTAGAGGATCGGGTGCAGGACAAAGTATTTGCATAGCAAAAATACTAGTTTTACTTAGTCTGTTCACCCATTTGGTGCTGCTTGTTGAGAAATGTTGATAGGACTTTAGGGGAAGTGGCAGTCCAACCACCACTACTAGCAAATGAGATTTCCACTGAAAATGTGGTCAGCAAGATAGCTGACATACACATTGCACTTCCTTATTCAAGAAAATGCTTTCATATATATGATTTAATTTGTTCCCAAAGTTCAACTAGGGAGGAAGACAAGGATATATTTATTGGTCTCATTTACAATGGAAGAAATTGAGGGTCAGAGAGGTTGAGAGACTTATTAAAGTTTACATTCACAACTCAAGCAAGATCCAAGAACCAGAATCTTTCAACTTCAAACTTCTCTTTTCCACACATCATATTCAGGGAAGAATCAAATTCATCATTTAAAAGTAGTATAATGTTTTAAAAGAAACTACATTGTTATTCACAATTTCATTTTCAATGTGCACCTTCTGGACTTCTATATGTTAGGACCAGGTGACACCATAGAAAATGAGGGACTTAATCCCTATTCTCTATTCAAGTGGACAGAAGATTAGTACTTCCATCGCTGTAAAAAGTGATATGATGTGGTTCCCAAAGGAAATAGTATGTCTCAGCACAGACCTCAAATCTAAATAGGAGCTAGCCAGGAAAAAGGGCAGGATGTTCTAGGGACAGAGAATAGCATGTACAAAGGCACAGAGACAAGAGAGCATGACACAATCAAGTAGGTGAAATAAATTCAGTTTGATCTAAGCGTACTGAAATGCTGGGGAATCATGACAGATGTGACTAATGGAGCAAGCTGGGGACAGATCACAGAAGACCTTATAAATTATTTTTAAAATTTATACTTAAGAGCAATAGGGAGCTTTTAAAGAGGTTTAAATTTCATGTTCAGTGACAACATAATTTTAAAGTTTATTTATAATCCTAAATATAAGGGAAGATATCTTTTGGGGTGTGTTGTAGCTTATTTGGAAAGCTGCCAATGAGTAAAACTGCAAATGACCAGATGGACCTTAGAAAGAAGAAGATTTCTGTTCTAAACTAATGTAAATTTTATTCTCGAGTTAATACAAATGCATAAAACATAATTGGGCCAAAAGAGAATTAATAATATAACCAACCTACAAGTTTCTAAAATATTGTTGGCCTGTTCCAACTTAGAATAGAATTTGTTTTTTATTCTACTTGGTTTTGCAGACTAAATGGTCTTAGTTATTGAAAATAACTTTAAATAATTTCCCAACCTGGGGAAGATCCCCCAGGCAATTAGATGAAGTATTTGCATGCCAAACTGCAAGGTTCAGCATATGGTCCCTAATATTTGCATAAATAAAATCTTAAAGAAAGCATTTTAAGTGAGGTGACTTTTATATTTGTCTTTCATCCACAACAATTAAATGATGTTTCTTTCATAAAGAGGTCTCTTCCTGCAGTAATATTTTGTTTATGTTATTTTTTCCTATACAAAAAATATGTTTAGTGTTGAAAATAGAAATGAGCAAAAAGAAAAAGAGATAAATCTCTCATACTAGGCAAATATTTTATTTTTGATTGCTTTACAAATACAAACTTGTATCCCATATATTTATTTTTTATAGTTTAAAAAATATTTTTCCATTTTTAAAAATTATTTTTCCATCTAATTGCATCTCATTAACCTTTTTAATATGATTATTCGTCTATTTTAATGAGTGTTATACTACATCTTATGAATAAAACTTTCTCAATCAATTCTATATTGCTAGACATTTAGGATTCTTTTGTCCTTTGAATTATAAATAACACTGTAATTTATGATTTATTATTAAATAACCTCTACTAACATAGTAAAAATATGCTAACCCCCAAATAAATTTGTCAGCCCCACACCTATTCCACATTAGTATGATCAAAGCAAAGATGTATCTTTTGGCTGTCATTAGCCTCAACAGAGAGATTACTATTAGATATTTAATTATTTTAAGAAATTATATGTATCCGTATTCCAAGTTCATTGAAGAACAGGAGAAAACTCTGTCATTCTGTGTGAATTTCTATCGCTGTGATAAGCACTCAATGCAAGCAAAGTAACCTTTGACATCGCTTATGGAGCTAAATAAGTAGTCTGAAGAAATAATTCTCTTTTTAAATGTAGTCACTTAGTTCCCAGCATAGAACATCGTGAGCTTCAAGGTAGATAAGAATTTTTCCGAAAAGACTACCCTGAAACCACAGCTTGAAGATTGATCCAGCAGTCTGAATTTGATCTAACTGGATGTTTCATTCTTGGCTGGAGTCTGGGCTGGCCTCTCTCAGTAAACTCAGCCAATGGGCACAGTAACACATCTGCAAGCCATTGTGGTTATCTAGAAATACTGGTTTTTCACCTGTAAAGTTAAAGTCTTAAGACTTAATAAACTTGACCAAATTTAGTGCCCAGGTTCAGCATCTGGTTCTAAAATCAGAACACCTGCATTTGAACCGGAACTCTACTTCTTACCATTTGTTTGAATTTTTTAGCATGTTCTCTGGGCCTCAGTTTCCACAGAAGACTATGAGCACTTGTTGGGAGGCTTAAATAAAATACTCCACAAAAAACCTTTAGTTCAATATCTGGTTCACAGAGCATATTTGGTAAATGTGAGGTATTGATTTCCCAAATTTGTAAACCTAAGTAGGATAGAGGAATAAATGCTAACTCCTTATCAAGTTTATTATGCATTTATCTCACTTGTTACCAAGTTCAAAAAGGAGCAAAGACAAGACCTTAGAACAGCCTAGTATGTCAAACCTTATTTAAAAGTGGGGGAGAACGTGGAAAAGATAAAAGGAGGAGCAGGAGGGGAAAATGGGAAGAGGAGGGAGGGAAAGTATATTCTAGAACTTAAAACTTCATTTAGATACAGCATTAAAACTCAGCCTAAGAAAAAATAAAGCTATTGAGATAATGTTGTTGAGAGAAGAAATGTCTAATATCCTAAGAGACATCACAACATATAAAATTATTTTCTTTCAATAGAAAACAAAAGATCAGCTTGAAGGTGATATTTGGTAACTTAACATTTTTAGGTCTTAGTCTTGTCATTTGAAAAGTGAGGAATTTAAGCAATGATATTTAAAAACAGAGTTATCCATAATACCTATGTTTTTATGAAATACTGTTAAATATAATATACTCCAATAAAAGCAAACAATTGAAACTCCTTTAGGAAATTCTTCACTCTAAAGAGGTTTATTTTAAAAAGATAAGAATAAGTATTTTTTCTTCTGCTTATATAAAGATTACCAAAGCTAAGAGAAGCACTAACTTAAAAATATTTCCAAGGAGAAAAATGGCAAAGTGTTACAGGAAACAAGAAAATTTGATGTAATTTTGTATCTGAAAACAAGTTATATACATAAAAATCAATCTATTGTAACTTATTCTAAATGTGTTTATTGTCCATTTATTATAAATGCATTATTACTGCAAATAAATCTATTTGGGAAGTGAAAAAAATCATAGTTCAGATATAATTAAGAATTCTAAACTATTATAAATATCAAGCCATTCACAATTTTCACTTGTAATGATTAGAACTGGATGGAATGGCACATTTTTGTGTATGTGAAAAAACTGCTCTTCTCTAAATGTAAAGTATATGTTAAAAAGTAAAATCACATATGGTCCCACCTTCCACGGATAATCACTTGTAATAGTTTGTACCTATCCTGCCCTAGCTACTCATTAACTCTCTCTCTCTTTTTCTCCAATATATTTTTTGAGCTATAAATTGCTGTTTTATTTTTCATGTAATTTTTCAAATACAAATAGATGATTACCTTAAGGTAAGAAGAACATTGGAAACAAGAAATTGAGGATCTTTCAGAAAACCCAATGGTGAGAAAGCATCTGGATATCAAGACATACTAGAATCAGGAAGAAGAAGAGATCCCCAGAAAATCACTGCTTTCCATTATTCTCTTCTCTCTTTGGGGCTATTTAGCCCCATTGTTGCCTCTTTCTATACAATCTTTTTTTAATTCTCTCACTGCTTTGAATATCTCACAGTTTCGGAAATTAAACATTGTGTTCTTGTAATCATCCCAGATAAACTAACACCTCTTAACTCCAATTCTAAATTCTCAGAAAGGACAATCTGATTGGATTAATGTAATATATATTAGGAGTTAAGAAGAACATGCCATAGTTCTCAAGAAAAGAGGCATATGGGCTTGGTAGACTTCACCACATTAGTCTACTATACTGTGAACATTTTCTGTGTAAATAAATAAAAATCTATACCATTATTTGATTGATTTTTTAAATTAGCTTTCTTGTGGCTGACAAAAATAAATGGCATGTATTTAAGATATACAACCTTTTAATAGTTGTGTTTTGTATTTCACGGAATTGGCAATACTTTTTTTTTTTTCTCTTTTTTTAAAGACATAGTTTCACTCTTGCCCGGACTGGAGTGCAGTGAGATGATTTGCTCACTGCAGCCTCTAATCCCTGGGCCAAAGCTATCTTTGAACTCCTGGGCTGAAATTATCTTTCAGCTTCAGCCTTCCAAGTAGCTGGGACTACAGGCATGCTGTCACTATTGGCTAATTAAAAAGGTAGAGAGGGAGGTCTCACTATGTTGCCCAGACTGGCTCGAACTCCTGGTCTCAAGTGATTCTCCCACCTAGGCTTCCTAAAATGCTAGGATTGTAGGCATGGGCCACTACATCCAGTAGGTCATACATTTTTGAATGATCTTTTACAGGTGAATGTATAAACCATAAACTGTTTTAATTTATCTTATTAAAATCAATGTTGTAAGAAAATTCATGTACATAAAGACTTCTGTTCCTATTTCATTTTATCCCCTTATTGAGTTATAATTGACATAAAATTGTATAAGCTTTATGTGTACAAGGTAATGCTTTGTTATTCGTAAATTGTGTGCCATGATGACCACAGTCAAGTTAGTTAACACATCTATGACCTCACCTTGTTACCTTTTTGGGGGGATGGAGATATGAGAACATTTAAGATCTACCCTCTGAGCAAATTTCAAGTGTATAGTACAGAATTAAGTATGGTCACCATGCTGTACATTGGATCCCCAGAACGTATTCATCTCATAACTAAAACATTGTGCCTTTGACCAGCTTCTCCTATTCTCCTCCAGCCCCCTAGGCTTCTGGCGTTCTACTCTCTGTTTCTATGAATTCAATATTTAGAGTTCACATATAAGATCATATAATGATTTTCTTTCTCTGTTTGACTTATTTTACTTAGCATGAAACCCTCAAGTTTCATCTGTGTTTTTTTTTTACAAATGGCAGAATTTCCTTCTTTGGTATGGCTGAATAATATTCCATTTATGCATGCATATTCATACATATATGTGCAGAAAATAGGGTGGTTATATACACATTATTAAGTCAAGATGAGGTCATATTGCATCAGGGTAAATCCCGATCCAATGTGATTGATGTTCTTATAAAGGGTATTTGAATGTAAGTATGCACATAGGAAGAATGTCATATAGAGATGAAGGTAGAGACTGAGGTGATGCTTCTTCAAGCCAAGTACCATCAAGATTGCCAGCGATTTACCAGAAGCTAGGGGAGAGGCTTTTAATAGTTTCTTCCTCTCAATCCCCAAAAGGAACCCTGCTGATACCATGATCTCAGACTTTCAGCCTCCAGGACTATGATAATTTTTTTTTTTTTTTTTACTTTAGCCACCCTGTTCTTGTTATTTTGTTACAGCAGCCCTAGCAAAATAATGCAAGTTTCTTTCATGTTGGTGCATGCATCCACAGTTTCTTTTTATTACTGAGTTTTATTCCATTGTATAGATGAACTACAGACTGTTCATTCGTTTACCAACTGAAGGGCATTTTGGTTCAGTTTGGAGTGATTATAAATATAGATGTAATAAACATTTGAGTATAGATTTTTATGTAAACATAATTGTTTACTTCCTTTAAATAACTAGGAGTAAGATTTCTACAGCATATTATAAGTACATGCTTACGAATATAAGAAATTACCAAAATATTTACTAAATAAGCTTCTCATTTTGCATTCCTTCCAGCAGTATATGAGTTTTTTACTTACTCTGCATCTTTGCCAGAATTTGGCATTATCATTTTTTTGTTTGTTTTCTGTGATCAATATATATGCAGAAGGGTATTCCCTTATGGTTTTATTTTGCTTTTTCTGTAATTGTTAATGAGTTGTGCATCTTTCCACATGCTTATTTGCATTCCTGTATTTTCTTTAGTGAAGAGTTTATTTTGACCTCTTATGAATTTCTATATTTAGTTGTTTGCTTTCTAATTGTTGAGTTTTGAAAGCTTTTTATATTTTCAGAATATAAATCATCTATCAGATTTTAACTTGTAAATATTTTCTCACGGCCTGTGGTATGTCTTTTCATTTTCTTAACAGTGCCATCCAAATAACAGAAGATTGCTACTCTTAATTTAATTAAGTTCTGTTTATCAATTATTTTATGGATCATGCTTTTGGTTTTAAATCTAAGAAATTTCTACCTAATTTAAGATCACAAAGATTTTTCTCACGTGTTTGCTTGTGGAAGTTTTAGAATTTTCTGCTTTATATTTTAGAATATAATTCATTTGGAGTCAATTTTTATGTGATGAAAGATATGAATATTTATTTCTAAAAAATGTTTGGCTTGGGGTTTTGTTTGCATATAGATATCCAACTGTTTCAGCACTACTTCTTGATTTGCTATAGTTTTCTTTTAAAGTCTTTATCTGGTTATGATAGCAGGTCTCATAATGCTGGCCTCATAAAATAAGTTTGAAGTGTTCCCTCTTTTTTAACTTTGTGAAAGAGTTTGTGTAAAATTGACAGTTTTTCTTCCTAATTGGGAAAATTCACCAGTAAAGCTATACGTATCTTTTCTTTGTGGGAAGGCTTGGAATTTGAATTTGAATTTGAAACAAACTTAGCTTCTTTAATAGCTATGGAGTGTTCATGTTTCTATATCTATCTATGTCTACATCTATATCTTTCTGTATCTGTCTTTCACTTCTTGTAGAGCTTTAGTAGTTTGTGGTGTTCAAAGAATTTGTCTATTTCAGCTAAGTTGTTCAATACATTGACATAGATTTGTTTGCAGTGTCTTCTTACCATCCTTTTCTCACCTGTGTAAGTTCTGGAGAGATGGCTAGCTACTCTGTCACTCTTGACATTGGCAATTTGTGTCTTATCATTTTCTGACTGAAGATTTATACATTTTATTGATTATCTTAGCGAGTCAGCTTTTGTGTTATTGTTTTTACCTATTGTTATTTTCTGTTGTTATTATGTTTCTCCATTGTTATTCTGTGTTATATTTCATTAGCTTCTGCTTTTGTATTTGCTATTTCTTTGGTTGTGCTTATTTTAGGTTTAATCTGTTCTTAATTTTCAGATTATAATGATGCTGCAGATTTTCTGGGTTTTTATATTGCTTTTCATTTTCCAAATGCTTTGGTTATGTAACACTGTTTTTCTATGTTTTCCTTTTTCATTCAGTTCAAAATACTTTCTAATATTCCTTCTGATTTTTTTAAAGTTTGCTGTAAGTTATTTAGTTTTTCAACTTTAGAGAGTTTTAAAAGATTTACTTCCATGACTGATTGCTAATTTTATTCCATTATAATCAGAAAATATATTTTGTATAATTTGAATATGATAGTCCTCTCTCAGTCATAGCTTTGTTTTCCATAGTTTGTTACTCGTTGTTGACTGCAGACTAAAAGTATTACAGTACTGGGACAGAAAGAGAAAAACTACATTCACATAACTTTTATTACAGCATACTGTTACAATTATTATTTTATGTTATTGGTGTTAATCTCTAGCTTTGAAAAATTTATAAATTAAGCTTTGTCATAGGCATGTATGTATTTTAAAAAACACAGTATATATAAAGTTCAGTACTTTCCACAGTTTCAGGCATCAAATTGGAGTTTTGGAACATATCCTTCTTAAATAAGGGGAGACTACTGCACTTTTAAATTTATTGAAACTCATTTAATGGCCTAACACACAGTCTGCTTTGAAAAATGTTTTGTATGCACTTGTAAACAAGTGTGCACCCTGCACCTTTGGGGAAGAGTCTCTAAATGTCAATTAGGTGAAGTAGACGATGGTTTTATTCAAATCCTCTATGTGTATACCAGTATAATTTTTATGTATATTTTCTATGAATTTTTGATAGAACGATGCTATATTTGGCTATAATGGTGAATTTATTTATTTATTATTCCAGTTCTGGCAATTTTTGCTTCATGTATTTGGAAGTTGGTTATTAGGTACGTAGACATTCATGCTTGATATTTTTTCATGATTCATTGACAACCTCATCCTTATGAAATGACGTTCTGCATCTCTATTAAAATCTTTGCTCTGAAATCTACATTGTATAATGTTATATAAACATTCCAATTTTCTTTTCATTGATGTTACTTTTAACTTATTTGTGACATTAAAGTCAGTTTCTTATAAGCAGAAAATACTTGAGTCTTGCTTTTTTATTCAATCTGATAGGTTGAAAATCTCTGCCTTTTAATTGAAGTGTTAGGTCATTTATACATAATATGATTATTGGCATGTTTGGGTTTAAATCTGCCATCCTATTTTTTTTTTCTTTTCTCTGTCTATTCTTTGTTGTTGTTGTTTTTCTCTTTTTTCTACATTCTTTAAAGATTAATTTGGTATCTTTTATAATTTCATGTCATTTCTGTGTTGGTTTACCAGCCCTAACGTGTGTGTGTGTATGTGTGTGTGTGTGTGTGTGTGTGTGTGTGTGTTTAGTGCTTGCTTTGAGAGTTTATTGTATATATATTTAGCTTATTATGGTCTACCTTCAAATAATGTTACATCACTTTTTATACAACTGGATCATTTCATTTCACCTATCTCATCCTTTTTAAAAAATATTTTTTTATTTTAAAGATGTGGGGTACAATTCAGGATTAGGTATACAAGTGAATATCATACAGGCAAAGCTTGGGCATCCCTTTGGTTCCTACTTTGCCTGGTTTGAGATCAGGTACCATTATTGATGTTGTGCCCTGCCTTCTACCCCCCACCAGGGCAATAACCCATATCTCATCTTTAATATTGTTTCAGTGTTTTCTGGTTTGCTTTGCTTTCTAATAGAAATTATTTGTCATCCTGATATTTGTTCCTCTATATTCAATATGTTTTTCCTCCCTCGGGGTTGCTTTTAGGATTTTATTTTTATTATTTTTATTAGGCAACTTGATTATGGTATACCTTGCAGTTGTTAATTTACCTATGCTTTGTCCGTTGAACATCTTAAACCAGTGTATTTATAATCAGAACAAAATTTTGGAAATTTTTGAATATTTATTTAAATATTCTTGTATTTGTATGGAATATTGTATTTGTAGGAAGTACTTGAACTTTTTTTTCTGGACCCTTCAAGTTATGTGTAAATAGTTTCAATATTTTTGAAACTTGCCTCTAAGCTTCACTAGGTGAGACCAGAAAAGTTTTTAGTCGAGGGCTAATTTTTCCTCACTACTAAGGCAATACTATCTTCTAACACTACTCAGTGCTCCATGTTTTAGAAAGGTTTTCTATTCTGCTGCTAAGAATGTCAGCTCTTAAAAGCTTAGTCTGGACCCAGGATTGTTGTCTTTCTCTTTACTGGTAGTTTTTTGCCTATCCTTGGTAGTTTCTGCAAATTCAGGCTCTAATTGTACTCAACTGAAGTTGTGGGGGGGATCCTTAACAGATCTTTGGAGTTCATTTTCTCTCCATGCAACTTTTTCCTCACTATTACTCTGTTATGGGGACCCCAGCTTCTTGTCCTACCAAATCATCCAAAATGTCCCAAATGTGGTAACCACCAGATTTTTGCCTGCGTTCTCCTCCCTTGAAGTTCATAAATCAGTAAGTTGGAGCCTTTAGGACCTAGCTTGCTTACTTTACTTTTCTATAGTATTACTGAACTTCATTGCCTATTTTCCACTGTCCGGAAACCATTTTTTATTTAGTTTTTTCCCTAAACAACTAAAAATGTGCTTAAGACTGCTTGCTAAATCTGGTTTATTTTGCCTTATCGTGCCATAAGAAGCCCAGACATTTACTTTAAAAATACTTTGCTGTATCCTACAGAATCTACAATGTAGAAAGTAAGATGCTATAACAATTGATTGCATATACAGGAAGGTTCTGAAAATATAGGGCCTTCAGCATTAAAATGGGCAAGTTCCTGGAAAACTAGGACAAATTGGCCACCAAAATAGGCAGATGAATTTCTGTTCACTCTTAATCAGCACAGCCCAAGAAACTAGTCTCTGTGTGCATAATCAAATTTATACTGAGGACAAACACACACACACACACACACACACACACACACAATTTTTTTCCTCTTAAAAATGTTTTCTTACTGTCAAAAAAGTTTAGTGACAAAAAAATGTTTGATTCAATAAGTCTGCAAACATTCTTCAAGTTGAGCATCTGTTTGGATTTTAGTAGAATCTTTGGGTCCCCAGGCTTGAAATTTAAAAATAAGATGATGTGGTCATTTGCAATTTAAATAGAATTAATATTGCTTAGAGGGAAAAAGCCTGAAATCATCTGAATTAAATGACTTAAATGTAATCTTTATGAGTCTAAAGCAATAAAATCATAGATAAAATTAGCTCAGATTTAAGCACAGACATTGTCTTTGTCTACAAATCACTAACATGTATGTCAATTTTTTTATGTGTACCCTCCAATGATTCAGTATACACAATCAAGAGAATTTATTTAGGAGATGTTGAAAAGCACACAGACACACAAGTGTTTTTATGGTGTATTTTTTCACCTTTCAGTGAACACCTTTCAGAAAAACTGCTAAATAAAGTTTGTTTATTTGGTGATTACAAAGTTCCACAAATTTGTTTAAGGAGTTCTTAGCATATTTGTTCTAAGAAAACATTTTCAAAATTTATTTTATTTATTTTAAAGATGTGGAGTACAATTCAGGATTAGGTAGATAAGAGGTCATCATATAGGTTAAGTTTGGGCCTCCCTTTGTACTCCACTTCACCTGGTTTGAGATCAGGTACCCCTATTGATGTTGTGTGCCCCTTCCCCTCCCCTGGCAGTGTTGTGCTACTGCCAAGCCTTTTCTTACAGTACTATGATAAATGTTCAGGATCCGCTTATGAGTGAGAACATGTGGAACTCAGCTTTTTGTTTCTGTGACAGATCACTGAGTATGATAGACCCTAAATCCATCCAAGTTGCTGCAATGTTCATAATTTTTCCTTCTTTATGGCTGTGTAGTATTTCATCGTGTACATGTACCACATTTTTTTATCCAGTTTACTTTTGATGGGTGGCATAGTTGGTTACATGTTTTTGCTATTGTGAATAATGCTGTAATAAACATGCATGTGCATGTATCTTTTTTATAGAATGATTTGAGTTCCTCCATGTATATTCCCAGAAGGGATTGCCATTTCATATGGAAGGCTGAATTAAATTTTTTTGGGAATTGCCACACTGTTTCCCACAGAAGTTTTACTAGTTTACATGCCCACCAGCAGTGTAAAAGTGTTCCCTTTTCCCTGCATCATCTCCAGCAACTGTTGTTTTTTGAGTTTTTGATGATGGCCATCCTGACTGGAGTTAGGTGGTATCTCAGTGTGGTTTTAATTTGCATTCCTTTGATGATTAGTGAGGCTGAGCATTTTTTCATGTATCTGTTGGTTGCTTGTATTGTTAAGAAGTCCAGCCTACCAAAGGCAATCAATAGATTCAACTCAATATCCATGAAATAACCAATTCTCAGATCTGGAAACAACAATACAGAAATTCATATGGAAACATAAAAGACCACGAATAGCCAAAACAATCCTTAGCAAAAGAAACAAAGCCAGAGGCATCACACTTCCAGACTTTAAACTTTACTATAAGGTTACAGTAATCAAAACAGTCTGGTATTGGTACAAGAACAAGCATATGGACCAATGGAACAGGATAGAGATTCTGGAAGCAAAATCTCAACTCCACCAACTCATCTTTGATAAAACCTCCACTAACAACCCCTTGGGAGAGGTGAACCTATTCAGTAAATGGTGCTGGGAAAACTAGCTGACTATATGCAGAAGACTGAGACAGGACCCCTACATATCACCATACACAAAAATCAACTCCAAAAGGATCAAAGAACTAAACATGAAACCTCAAACATTAAGAATCTTAGAAAATGCAGGAGACACCCTTATGGGAATTGGAATAGCCAACCAATTCCTGATCAAAACCCTGAAAGCCCATATCATAAGAGATAAGGTAGACAAATAGGACCTCATCAAACTGAAAAACTTCTGCAAAGCAAAAGAAACCATCAACAGAGTGAGGAGACAGCCCACAGAATGGGAAAAAGTGTCTGCCCTCTATAGCTGACAAAGGCCTAACATCCAGTATCTACAAGGAAGTAAAACGTTCCAAAAGGAAAAAACAAATGAACAGCCCTGTTAAACAGTGGGCAAGAGATATGAATAGACACTTCAAAGAAAAATTTGAGACAGATAAGTGAATGCAAATTCTGAAGATGACTTGAATTTGTTGAAAGTAAGTCCAACATATATATGGCTCCAAGATGTATTATGGCAAACTTTCCTTACTCAGACACAATCATCTTTGATCTATCCTGAAAAATTTGTTAATGCCAGCATTTCACATTGTTATCAAAACTTTTCCAGATTTATTGATGAGGGCCCTCCTTAGTGGAGTTTGGTAATATCTCAATGTGGTTTTGATTTACATTTCTCTGATGATTAGTGAGGCTGAGCATTTTTTCATGTATCTGTTGGCTGTTCATATATCTTCTTTTGAGAAGTGTCTATTAATGTCCTTTGCCCACTTTTTGATACAATTGTTTGTTTTTCTTTCAACTTGAGTTCCTTGAGAATTCTGTATGTTAGGCTTTTGTCTGGTATATAATTAACAATTTTTTCCCCATTCTATGAGTTGTCTTCCCACTCTCTTGATGCTGTGCAAAAGCCTTTCAGTTTATGAGGTCCTATGTGTCTATCTTATCTTTTATGGTATTCATTTTTGGGGATTTGATCAAGAATTGGTTGCTCACTCCAATAAGCATAAGAGTGTATCCTACATTTTCTTTTAGGACGCTTATAGTTTGAGGTTTTAAGTTTAGGTCTTTGATCCATTTAGAGTTGATTTTTTTACATGGTGAAACATAGGAGTTCAGTTTCATTCTTCTGCATGTGGTCATTCAGTTTTCCCAGGACCCTTTGTTAAATAAGGTCTCCTCTTCCCAGTGGTTGTTATTAATGGTTTTGTCAAAGATGAGTTGGTTGGGAGACCATGTTTTGCTTCCATAATCTCCGTCCTGTTCCATTGGTTTATGTGTTTATCTTGTACCAGTACCTGGCTGTTTTGGTTACTATAGCCTTGTAGTAAAGTTTAAAGTCTGGAAGTGTGGGACCTCCCATTTTTGTTCCTGAGTTGCTGGCAAAAGTGTGAAGAAAATAAAATGCTTCTACACTGTTGGTGGGAGTGCAGGATAGTCCAACCTCTATGGAAAGCAGTATGGTGATTCCTAAGACTAAAAATTGACCTTCCATATGATCCAGCAATTCCTCTCCTAATACTATACCCAGAGTAACATAAATCGTTGTATAATAAAGACACCTGTACATGCATGTTTATAGTTGTACTATTCACAATAGCAAAAACATGGAACCAACCCAGCTGACCATCAAAAGTGAACTGGATAAAGAAAATGTGGTACATATACATGATGGAGTATTACACAACCTTAAGGGAACAAAATCATGGAATTCACAGCAAATTGAGTGGAGATGGAGACCATCACACTTAGTGATCTTTCACAGAATCAAAGAAGTGAATAACGAATGTTCTCACTCATAAGTGGGACCTGAACATTAATCACAATAGCACCTGGGAGGGATTGGCAGTCGATGGCCACTGCCATGGAGGAAAAGAAAGAGGGAAGGGGCACGTAGCATCACAAAGGGTACTGGGTCCTAAACCAGGGGAAGTGAGAGCTAGTCGGAGGTTCAAACTTCACCTTCAGAAAGCCTGCTTGTGTAATTAATCCTGAGTTGTACTCCACATATCTATAATTTTTTAAATGTTGCCAGAATTAATGATTAAAACATTAAATTCAGTGTGTACTGAGTCTATCTAGCCATAGCTATATGGATTAATGATTCCGTGGTAGTTAGCATATTAGCTCCAGAATTGAATTAGAACCATTATAAGCTAACTGTGCCCCATAAAGAAAATAGAAAGAATAAGTAAAGTTTTCTTTTAAAAGTATATTAACTATAAAACCAAAAATCACTTCAGAATTATAATATTGCAAAGAGTATCTATTCCAACGTAAAGAATTAAGAATTGTGGGAACTGTAAGAGATGCTTTATAAAAACCATTCATGGCAACCTAAGTCGATGAGCAGAGTGTCCTCCCTCAAAAGTATTTGATAATATGTCTTCTGTGTTTTCCTATTTCCAGGCTAGACCTGGATAGTCAATATGACTAATGCCTCTTTTAAAAAAAAGACAAACTTGGGAATATTTACTACCTTCTTCAAGAATGTAGAAAATACTTAATGATAACATTTCTGTTAGCTGTGGTGGCAGAATTATGTATTTACATCTAACACTTTTTTTTCTGCTTAACAGGGATTACTTAATTACAGAGTACTCATATCCAAGGAAATTAAAGTTATTTTAAAGTATGAAGAACATTTTTTAAGTGAAAGCTTTATTTACTGTTTTGGAAACATATATTAGAGGTCTGAATTACCAATTTTTAAATTAAAAATTGTGGATATAACTCATACATATTTATTATATATATATAGTACTTTTACCATTAAAAATCTAATGGGTATATAACTTCCAAGGCACATTTTTAAAGTGTGGTTCTAAGACAGTGAACCGTTTAACTCAAATAACTTAAGGCCTGTTATGGCTATAATTACAACAGTGGAAAACTGGCAGCCTTCAAACCATGGACCTAACGTGAGTCGAAATAAATAATTACATGTTTATATGGCCCAATTTAACAAGACTGCTCTGGCAAAAGCCATTTAAAAATACAAAATTAAAGCTCTAACTATACTAAAGCAAGTACAGTAATGAAAATCCATGTTAATTCACAAATGATCCAGAACAATTCTTGAAGAACAAACCAGTAGGACAGCTATATGTCAGTATCCTTTTAGTCAAATATGGATAATAATATTTGGAACTTCAAGCAAGTTTATTCATTCTCATACTATTCAAATTTATGAGAGTATATGATATTATTGGCTATTACCAAATAATTGTAATATGTGTTACTTTAGATGTTACAATGTTGCTGTACATTTTATAGTGCCATAGAATTTACAAACCAGTTTCACATAGACTTTTCTCATTCAATTCCCTTAGCAAGTCTACAAATCAACTGTTAACTCAGTTATTCTTATGTTATTTTCCAGTTGAGGAAACTGAGAGTCTGAGAGACTGTGTCTACCACAAATTATTGAGCTTGTAAGTGACAGAGGTTAGTCAGAATTCAGTCTTCTAAGTCTTTTATTTAATTAATGAAATAAGATATTTCAGAGAAAATGAGTAATACTATTGTAAGGTTGTTGTAGTCTAAATACTACTTCTGAACTGAATGAAAAAGAAGAGAGTGCCTGCCTTGTGAACGGTTTTAATGAAGGCCCTGTTAGAAGGAATTTGTTCATAATTTTCTGGTTTCATTCATCATGACACAATTCAAAAACTGACCTGAATTATAAAACAAGCTTTTCTTTGGTATGTATGCATGTTTTGCAGCAATCAAAAAACATGTTTTAAAGAGTCGGACATTAATCCAGGTGTCAACAAAACAAAATATCAATGACTAGCCTCAGAAATAACTTAGAGTATTTTTTAAATGACACCACTTTATATTCTGATACATCCAGCACAAAGCAAGACAATTTGGGTTAAACAATTAGGATGTGCCCTTTGTTTCCTTCTCTGAGCTTTGAATTTGCCTTTGTTTTATGTACATAGAACTCTAGACACGTGCTGGGACATAACCTTCTGACACTTTGCCAGAAACATGCAAATTGAAGACCTGAAACCTAATATGCAATAAATCGAAAATAAATGTGTCAAGGGATTTAGCACAAGCAGCCCAGAAGGAGACACCTTCTTTTCTTAATCTGTAAAAGGCAAATGTCACGGTTGATGCATCTGCCAAACTGCCATGGAGAATGTGTTCACTCCAGATGCTAAGCCAGGGGCACCAGGGCTGTCAGCAGAGAACGAAGGACGGGGATACCCAATTTTTAACTCCATCTTGTGAAAGAAATAAAGGGAAATTTCTCAGGACACATTCATAGGGTAAGTGAAAAAGGCTTTGAGAGATTTAAAAAGCTGAAATCTCCAGAAAATGCCTCCCTGAGAGTTGTTAAAGACATCCATACCTAGAGGTTTAGAGAGTCTCAAAGATGTATTGCTTATGCCAAAATTAAAACCTTAGAGGCCACCAAAAAGATTATCAGAATAAAAGTGTTTCTCAAAGTATGAGACAGGTTCCACTGGTGGAATATTATTTTAAGTGTCATATAAAAGGACTTTGTTACATGTTTATTTTATTGTACTTATTAACATTTTGATTATGCATTTGATAATACCTATTAAAATATAACAAGCATATTAAACTTCTGTTAGAGAATTGCTAGGATATAAATAAAATTGTGTCAAAGAGTTCATCTATGGAAAATAGTGGGGGAAATGGTTCAAATGATACATGGGTTTGGAAAAAAATTTTTTAAATGAGACTTGGTGGACTAAGGCTGTAGTAATGTTGAAACAGAGAGTACCAGCACTTAGTAAAGCAATGCTCCTACTTCCTTTTGTCTCCCTTTCCTGGAGATTGGGGATACAGAAGACCTCCCTTTGGCTTAATTCATCATGTTATTATCCATTGACTGCCAGATGCCTTCTTTGTATGCTCCCCATTTGATACTCTGCCCTCATCTTTTTCCATAGTTTCACCTCCACTGAAATGTAAGCTCCAGGATGGTAGATAGTGCAACCCAGGAATTTAGTGCCTATTATGTCATCAGTGCTTAATACACATAAGAATGAATGAATGACTGCTTTATCCCAACACATCTCTCAACTTGATACTCTTCACTGCTCATCTATCAATCCTGGCCTTGAGATAAAAATATTTCTCACTTAAGTTATCTTTTACCTTACTTTTGAGTGAGCACTTCAAGTTTCAGCTCCTTTAGACTTACAACCTGATGCACAAAAGCCCACTGTGGGATTAAAAAAAAGGATTCTATAACTACTTACAGGGTGTGTGTATAGTGACGTGAGTGCAAGAATCTTTTCATGTGGCAGTGTTGGCCTGATTACAATTAGGCTACAATTAGGTTAATTGCAATTAGGCTAATTTGGTCTCCCTTTCCATAGTTATAGGGCAAGGATGGGAAGGTCTATGCCAATGAACAAAGGGCATTTCTCTTTCTACAAAGGTTGGTTCCAGAACAAGGAGGTGATCCAGTTGCCAAAGGAGATGAAGAGAAGTGTTTGCTTGCGGTTTCTGAGAAAGGAAATAATTACCACTTATAAGAAAGCTTCTGAAAATAAACACTTGTTTCCCACTGGATCTAAATGGGTTCATATATGAGACTGGGCACTACTGTAACCATTGAGTAGCCAGTCTGAGAGTGGAGTCTGATAGACAGCAGGTTCTACAGGCTTGACCGCAACTCCTGTTCTGACCTGAGTCTGAATCTCCTCCTCACAACTTTACCTTCAGCGAGGCAATGATTTCTATCTGTTTTAACATTTTAAAATGTTTTTTTCTTCTTTAACTTTTTTGCCTTTTCTTTTTTAACTCTCTTTCTTTCTAGGTAGATGGGTAGATAGATAGAAAGATTTAAATATGTGCACATACATTTACACAGATTCTAAACCTGTTATTATATAACCCATATTCTCTGTTGACTCACTGATAAAATTCCAAAACAGAATAAAGTCAACACATTATTTACTTAGATAATCTTGCTTTGTTTATTTATTGCTTTTTATATTTCCTCACTATGGCAACAAACAAAATAACAATAACGACTAACACTTATTGAACATTTGTTTTATACTTGACAATCTGCCAAATACTTTATGAAGATCGCCACATTTAATCCTCCCAGAAACCTTTTGAGGTAAGTCTATCCTGGTCCGTTTGTGTTGTTATAAAGGAATATCAAGACTGAGTAATTTATAAATAAAAGAGGTCTACTTGGCTCACAGTTCTTCAGGCAGTATAAGTATGGTGTCAGCATCTGTTTCTGTTAAGGGCCTCAGAAAACTTCCACTCCTGGTGTGAAAGGAAGGGAGAGAGGAGGGAGGTGCCAGAATCTTTTTATCAATTTTCTTCAAAGGAACTCATAGGACAATGTCTCCCTCATTACTGTGAGGAGGACACCAAGCCACTCATGAGGGATCTGTCCCCATGACCCCAACACCTCCCACTAGGTCTCACCTCCAACACTGGGGATTAAATTTCAACATGAGATTTGAAGAGTACAACTATTCAAATTACATCAAGGTCTCAAATTTATTCCCATTTTATAGACAAGAAAACTGAGGGTCAAAATGTTGAAACAATGTATGGTCTCAGATTGATCATCATTGATGTGACTAGGCCATCTTCACATTTATGTTTATTTTTACTGACTACCTTACAAAGATAAATCCTATGATGTTTTCTATTAATTAAAATATGTATTTATATTTTCACAATACGGATCATTGTTCAATTTTATTTGCTTGTTGCTTGCCTGCCTGCCTGCCACTAGCATCAGAGTTTCTGGAGGAAAGGACTTGTCCATTTGTTCCAGTGTCTAAGCCAGTATCTAGGTTACCAAATATTCAATAAATATTGACTGAATCAATGATGAATGAATTAATGAGCAAGTGAAGAAACCTGTTCAAAGGTAAAGAAGTAGTGTTACAGTAGTGTTACACACTGTTAAACGTTACCATATCCAGACAAGTGTGGAAGCTGGGTAGCCCTGCTTTATGCTGACCACTTCCACCAGAATGACATCTACATTTGTATTAAGTACACCAGATATTTCCCATGTTTAATACTCACAGCCAGTTCAGTGGCTCAGCCTGTCTGTAATCTCAGCACTTTGGGAGGCCGAGGTGAGTGGATTATCTGAGCCTGGGGGCTTGAGGCCAGTCCAGGCAACTTGGGGAGATCTTTCTTTGCAATAAATCAAAAATTAGCTGGGCATGGTAGCATGAGCCTGTAGTTCCGACTACTTGGAAGACTGAGGTAGCAGGATCACCGGTGCCCAGCAGGTCCACGCTGGGGTGGCCGTGAGTGTGCCACTCCAGCCTGCTCTCCAGACTGGGTGACAGGTGGGACTCCAACTCAAATATAAAAATTAAAAAAGATGCACAGCCTTAGACTGAATCTTTACAATAAAGAAAATCATCTATCTGCATGAAGTTCAGACTGCTCAGTAGTTTAAATGGTTTAATTCAGTTCCTTCTAGATTTATGCTTTCCGGCTTTTTTGGAGTTTTCCAGATCAATGCCTTCAAATCAGTTGTTAATACAATTGGAACCAAACACCTTCCACCTGCATAATACTTCATAGCTTCTAAAGCATATTCATGTGTATTTTCTTATTTAAACTCTTAACACTGACTGAGACCAGAAAAACAGATACTAATTTACATGCAAGAAGGGCAAACTCCAAGATGACTTAGTTATTAACACATAGAAAGTAGTTGATCAGCTGTCCAGAGGGCCTACTTATCACTCTTGTCTTATTTTTGGCAGCTTCTCTTGTTCCATCTAGGGCCGGAAAAATATCCTGTAAGCCAAATCTTTGAGACCACCTGCCCTGAGCAAATGTTGAGCTGACATCTGAGAATTAAACCTGAGCAGAGGTTGCCATTGCTAATAGTAACTCCCCCAATTCACATTGGCTGTAACCTCAGACGGGTTGCTTTCACCTAAAATTCTCCTCTAAAAACAAAAGTCGGAGCTATGGTGATATAGAGAGAAATGCCTGCCAAGGCAATGAGGGAGGGTTTTGTTCCATCCTTTATCATCCCTCAGCAAATGCCTGACCCAGGTCAGTGTCACCTGCCATCCCTAGTCAATTAAAGGGTGCAGTCAATTTAGGAAACATGTAGAGTAAACACTTCAACACACTAGGATAAAATTCCTGCCATTATATTAATTTCAAGTTTGCTTTAGGTTTATTCTTTTTCCTCTTTTTTTTTCTTTCATCCTCTCTCTTCTTTCCTCCTTCCTTATTTCTTTTTATTTTATTTATTTGTTTTTCTTTATTTGTTTTGGTTCTTTCTTGCAGTGAAGCTTACTTTTAGTGGAACAAGATTTTAAGATGCGCTAATTTATAGTTTATAAAATTAAGGATAATCTATTTACTTTTGATCTCTTATTTATTTAAGATTCAGAAACATGCAAAATGAAGCACTATATATGATGAGAGTGAAAATGGGTTTATTTTGGAAGTTATTTTCGATTGATACTTTATTACAGAAAATTAAACATTAGTTTAAAAAAATTACCTTACCAAAAAAAATTACCTTACAAATTATCGCAAGCCTAAATATAAACTTGTCTCTAGATAAATATATTTCTCTTGGATAAAAATACAATACGTAATATCAACAGGAGTACGCTTGCATTAACAACAGATATTATACATGTTATTATTAAATTTTTAACACTTCAAATTTGTTTGTCCCAACGATAAATAAGTAGAGGCCTTTAGAATTAGAAGTTTGAAAAATATTATGCCAAAACTTGTTCTAATTAACACTTTCAGCTCCTGCTAAATTTGATGGAGTTAAAATGAGAAAATTGAATGATATAATATATCCATAGACCATTCATATAAATAATAAAAGTGCCAAAGAAGAAATAGTAACTAAGCTATTTTTTAAAAATATAATAGATCTGTTATTTCCCATCACCTTAGTACCTGACCGCATTCAAAATGCTTAACGAAAAAAATGAGTCTATATGTTATATTAACAAAAGAATTGTGTACAAGCATACAGTGTGAAAGAGATAAACAAATTACTTTCAGAAAGTTCTGTGTTAAAGAGATTAATTCTGGCACGGATGTACATGTTGGCACTAGTTATAATGCTAGTATTGTATACTTCTTTCAAAATTGTTAGCATTCTGCCAAACAAATGAATGTCATTTTAAAAAGGCTAAGTGCTTTGAGTAAGAGAAGAATTTGAATGTTTCTAGCATAAATAAATGACGACTATTTAAGGTGATGGATATCTCAATTACATTCATTTGATTTTTACTAATTATATGAATGTTATCACATGCACCACTAAAATATGTACATCTATTATTCATAACATTAACAATAATAAACACCAAAAATCAAGGATGCATGTATTCATCTACCCATTTATTTTAAAATTCATAGGGATAATATGCATTTATATTTGGGTAGTACCACTGTTAAACTGTTTTTATGGGCAAGAGTGAGCAATTGTCAATAATTCACATGGTTCAACCTAGTGGAATATCTGTTATCAAGTAACACCAATCTTGATTAATTGCCCAAGTAACATAGCTCACATAGGACAACCTTGAAGTTCCAAGCCTCAAAATAATATTAGCCTTGAGCTAAAATATTTAAATAGGTTCCAAGTAGAATTAAATCTTATACTCTAGTTACAAATTATTTTTGACTATTATCTACTTCTGTTGATTTCTTTTCTGTTACCATGTTGCCTTATCCAAATACATTTTATTTCTAGTTTAAAACATGTATAGGCAACATTAACTTTTTTAGTTATGATGATTGGTTATATCTTTGTAAAAATTTCTTTCTGTATCTTATTCATATGATGGTCTGGAAAAAGTTTTCATGGGGAAAGTAACATTTTATGGGTTGTACTTTTCACAAAATGTTCTTATTTAGTAATTTTTACCTCCCTACTTTGGTGTGGTACAAACATAATTTAAGAAAAAAATAATAAGGCTCATACTAGAAATGACAGAACTAAAATCTTAGTGTTAGACTATCTGGAACAAATAAAGCAATAGACAAGAAAAAAGAGTCACAAGGTAAGAACCCATATTTACTTAATATTATGGAAGAAAGGAGGTTTGCTGGTCGTCCTGGGTGAAGCTTCCTCACCCACCCAAACTCTACCCTCTCCCTCTTTTCCCCTGGTTTCTGCTGGGTTAGACCAATGGCAGGTATCAGCAAGAGACCGAAAGATGCTAATCGGAGAGAAGGTGAGGACAGTACTCCCTCACACACACCATGCTGCTGGTCCCTTCTAGTCTTGCTGCACTTGGGCAGTGTCAGTTTTTTTCTCTGTCTCGTTTTCAGGTAAGGAGCCCCTTTTCCATGGCTTTATCTCATACAAAATTTCAAAATAACTTTTCCCTCTCGTTCTCCATTCAGCCCTGGTGATGATAGTGGCTTCAGCCTACGGGTGCATCAATGTCCCTAGTTGGTCTCCTTACCCTTCTTTCTGTCCCTGTAATTTAGATTTCTTTTAATTAAACTCTTTGATGCTCTTTGCTTATTCACAATATTTTGACAATCACAGAAGCATAACATTTTTTGTTTGTTCGTTATAAGTTTTTGATACTATTTTCAATATTTATAATACTTTAAATAAGCAGGTAAATGAACAAAAATACATACATTAAAATGAAATCTACAAAAATTTACAAAGAACTCTGAAAATTCATTTTTTAAAAATTTAAGTATATGGGATACAATTCAAGATTAGGTACATAAGTGGTCACCATACAGGTGAAATTTAGGTGAAGATTTCTTAATCTACCAACTGGGAAGACTTAAATGCAGTACTTTTATAGTACTAGCTATCAGAGTGGCTTTTTTTGTAGCAAGATAAATCAACAAGTTTTTGCAAAGGAGAACTCTGATTACTGTATTTTCATACATTCAACAAACAACTATTGATACAACTATAAATATGGCAGATAATGCCGCATCTCAGATGTAAATATGGTAGATAATGTCTAACCTTATGTTGCTGGCCATAAAATCTTTAAACAAATAATTATGTAAGGAGTTACATATATGGCAATTACTGTTATTATGAAAGAGAAATATGTGAGACTCATCTGGTTCAAAGGAAATGGTCTATAAGTAGAAAACTGGAGGCTGAGATAGTGAGGTGAAGAAGAAGGTAAAAAGCTGACTAGACAGGACAGGTCAGATGTGCATGAAGGCTCTGTAGTGTGAAGGAGCACAGAATAAGGGACAACCTTAAGGAGTCCAAGGTGACTATGTCACAGAAAATAAGGTAGGAATGGTGAGAAATGAGGTTGGAGAAATCAATATAAGCAATATAATTTTAGGACCTGTAGTCTCTGCTAACGATTTTAAAGGATATTCCAGAAGCAATGAGGGACCACTTATGGATATTAGAAGAGGAATGACATGATAAAAGTTCATTTTTGTAAAGACGACTCTTACTGCTCAGAAAAAAAAAAAATAGTGGCAGAAGCTGAGAGAGCAACAGTGAATAAGAGGAGGCCAAGCAAGAGACATTGCTAATTTAGAATAGGATATTACATATGATGAGATGTAAGCAAAATTGAGACAATGGCGATTGAGTGTGGATAAGAGAAAAAAAGAGACCTCAAGAATGGTAACTAGAGTTCCATATTAAGCAGAATACTGATTGATGATATTATTTATTGAAATAGAGAATCCTAGAAAAAGAGCAGATTGTTGGAGAAAGAGATTTAGCTTGGTTTTAAAAGATGTTGAATTTGAATCCTTTAAGAAACATTGAACACATGGATCAAGTGGGCAGTTGGGTTTGAGATATGGGGGTAAGACATCGCCTAGAAACAGTACTACAGAGAGGTGTCAAAGTTGGGATAGAAATTTTAGCATTTGAAGCTTGAGTGGAGGAGGAAGAAACAGCAAAGGAAAGTGTCAGGGAGTGATCATTGGGATAAACAAAAATCAGGACATTCTAGTGTCAGTAAAGTCAAAACAAGATATTGTTTCAAGGAATATCAAATGCATTGACGTATGGCTGAAATGTTAACTAAGACAATAAAAAGACACCTTTTGGATTTCATGATACTGAGGTTGTTGATGACATAAGCATGGACAGTTTTAGAGCGAAAAAGTGGAGACAATGAGTAGTTTAATTGAGAAAGGAAGAAGAGCAGGAATAGGAAGAAACATAAGCAGAAGGAGGGTATTTTTATTTTAAGATAAGAGGAAAAAAATTAGCTGTGATAAGAAAGGTCAAGTGTCACAAGTTGAAATCACAGAAGACAAGGGGTAACATAAGGTTCAAGTTTCCTGAAATAAGAGGAAGAGAAGGACTTGAGCAGAGGTGACGGAACTGGTCTGGAATAAATGAAAAGTGCACCACTTCCTTTGGCAGGTGGGCAAATTTGGCTTCAAAAATTGAAAGCCTTTCTCTCTAACAATTTATATCTTATTTACAAAGCAAAAAGCAATCATCTACTGAGAGTGAAAAGGGTGGAAGACTAAAAATTTGACGATACTTTGGAATATTGAAATAGACATATGTTAAGAGGTCTCATAAGTCAGTTAGAAAAAGTAGCAAGACTGACAAAAAATTTTGAGGACCCATGTAACACTGGAGATCATAAATTTAGAGGTAGCAATCTGATAAGTTTCGTATAATCTCTCTTCAATCAAGTACAATGTGTTTGACAATGGAGCATCATTGCCTGAATAACAGAGATCATCTCATCTCTTGCTACATCTCTAAACAACATTGTGTATAGCCCTTCATCTTAGTTTGAGCTACTAGAAGAAAATACCTTGAACTGGGTAATTTATAAACAACAGAAATTTATTATTCACAATTCTGGCGGCTAGGAATCCAAGGTCAAGTCACCAGCAAATTTGGTGTCTGGTGTGGGCCTGTTCCCCATAGATAACTCCTTCTATGACCCTACATGGCAGGAAAGAAAAAGTGTTAATGCACTCCCTCTGGTATTTTTTATTAAGGGACTTAATCACCTTCCAAAAGCCCCCATCTCTTAATACCATTGCCTTGGGGCATAGGTTTCTATATATGAATTTTTGGGGGAACACATACATTCAGACCATAGAATCTTATAAACTGTCATGCCTGTCCATGCATCCATGTATTGGCACCACATGGAGGTGTGCCCCTCATGTTCTTATGACATTCTCAAACATAGTTTTGAAGCCACTTTCCCTAACTCATTTCATGTTCATAACCCATGTCTTAGATGTCAGGATCATTTTGTGTTTACAGTCATAGTTTACCTCTCAAACATTAAATTTCCATTACGTTTGCTTTTGATTATCATTTAGATTGTCCTTTATCATATGCTATTTTGTTACCATAAATAAATAATTTTCCTTTGGAAATAAAAGTACTATTTAGTTAGTGGCCTAAGCCCACAATTAAAGTAAATAACCTAGTTAGACTATCTATACAACCTAGAGAAGAGTTCTTGTCTACCCTCTGCCAACACATCCTCCCTGTTACTCTAGTAATAATAATGTTAATAATTGTTTCTAACAACAAAGCCCTTATACAAATGTCCTTTTATCAAATGCAGGTTCTGTCACACACAGATTTTCCATGTCTTAGAGTCAAATTTCTGACAAGTAAAAACTTGTGTATTATTGGGTGAGGAAAGGGGAAACCCTATAGAGGATTTGAATCAAGTTACTCTGATGCAATTCTTGGTAAATTAACTCACATAACTTAGGGTTAAAAGAGATCAGAGAAAGGGAGGGTAAGTAGACCTAACAGTAAGTAGACTTAAAATATTATAATTGTTAGCTTTCCAAGCTTTTTCCAGGAAATCAACCTTCAAAATTTGGTGGTCATGGTTTTATTTTGAAATCTAATGAAATCTATGAATACTGTTTATGAGAAATGCACACACAAGCACTTGCACATAAGCTGTCATTACAGTTTTAAGATTCTTCAGATACATTATCATCCATGAGTGTTGGTTTATAGATATCCAAGTAAATAATCACGACACAGAGTAAAATGTGCATATTCTTTGAGATTTCTTCCAGCAGCTGAAGCATTCTAGATCCTAACCCTGAGAACCACTTAGAATTAAATTTGTCACAGACATGTGGGTGAGAAAAATAATCACTGTTAAACATTTTAATAGTACCTGTCCTAACAAAGTAGCATGCTTCTATTAATATAGAACTAAAACATTTAAAGTAAACCTTTACATTATTGAATGATGCGTATGAAACATTATATATGTTTTTAAATGTATCATAATCCAGGAGTTACTCCATGGGAAAAAAATCTATAGACATGGAAAGGAGATTAAAGAACCACAGACGCAGGTAGAATTACCAGTCATCCTGATTTGCTCAGGTATCAGGAGGGTTCTGAAAATATAGGGCCTTCGGCATTAAAACGGGCAAATTCCTGGAAAACTAGACAAATTGGCCACCAAAATAGGCAGATGAATTTCTGTTCACTCTTAATCAGCACAGCCCAAGAAACTAGGCTCTGTCTGCATAATCAAATTTATACTGAGGAAAAATTACAAGTAAAAATGACTAAAATTTGTTGTGACTTTACTTTGTTATAAGCAGAAAGATGAGCACTTTTATAGGAATATCGCATTTAAATCTAACCAGAACACATAATGATATTTGGGTTTGTACTGCAAACTGGACAGTTAAATGATAAGGATAAAGAGAGAGTAAAGGATAACTTCTTTTTTCTAATTTATTACTGTTCCTTTAAACATTATTTTCAAGCAACACAGCATGGGTTTCATGTATATTTTGAAAGGCATGCTATTAGTGTTTAAGCATGAACTGGGCAACCATCTATTGGGTTGTTGTATAGTGGGTTTGAGTAAGAGTACAAATTGATGAAGACTAATAACCTTCCAATTAGATTTTCTATAAGTCTGTGCATTTCTAAACTCACAGAAACTCTAAATTTTAAAACCATCATCTTCAATTTTATACATAATTTAAGCCCAGAATTAAACTCACTAGCATTTATGAATTTGAACTAGGTCATTGCATTTATTTCTACAGCAGCAAGTATTTGAAGTGTTGGAAAATATTGGTAAATCTGTGAGTTGAGAGGAACTATGTTTTACCTCTAGATGTGTTTTTCTTTAAAGTAAGTCCAACCAAAAGGAGACACCATCTGTGTAATTTTAAAATCGGGTATTTATTATTGTATTTTAAAAGTAAAAAGGCAACCCAGATAGGTGATTCATTGGGATAGCATCACTGAAGGCAATCTGGTCTAATATTGAATAGACATATTGGAGGTAGAAGGGAGAAAGAAGTTTTTTTAAAAAACTTACATTTCAATATTATCCAGATATGTTACCATAAGAATATTTCAGGATTACTTTCCATTTAGTCCAAATTGGCTAAAGATGAATAGTTTGATTACATTTTGTTTCATTTTGTAAAATGTGTCCACTCTGGACATGGTCAAACTGACATGGTCAATACTTCAGTCAAATAATAGAATTACTAAATCAAAGGAAACAAAAGGCTAAAATGTTTTTTACTTAATTATTCAAATATTAAACTCATCAATCACCCAGTGGAATCAATTGTTTATGCATGCAAATGTAGCTTTTATTTATAAAATTCTCAGACAGCATTGAGTTTGCATGAGGAAAAAGGATAGGTAATATTGATCAAGCGTAGTCAAGAAAAATGCAACTCTTAAAAAAGTTGAGCAAGGAGCAAAATGATTAGGAGTAGAAGGTACTAAAGGGAGAAGGGAGGAGTTGATTTTAAGTTCCAACTCTGATTTGACTCTTCAGTCACTTCTTATGTCTCGTATTCCTTTCCTTTTCCTAATATGTGAAAAATAAAAGGGAAAGACAACTGGGACAATGAGAGCAGAGAGGGCATGTGCTATAGAGAAAGAAGGAGAAATAAAGTTGGAGCCCTGTCTGGGAGGAGCAATATTTCCTCCAAGAGTAAGGGGCATTTCCTCAGCTTGCTCCTCCCTGATTTTGTTGTTGTTGTTATTGTTTTTTGGTTTTTGGTTTGTTTTTACTTCTAGCTCTTCAGTGGCCACTGACACTAACCAAAGCTTGGTTCCCCCACAGAATACACAAAGCTATCCTGCTGTCGGCCAGCATGACTCACTGTCTTACTCTCTGCTGGGTGTGGACCACTTGGGACACTGTGGTAGAATGGCATTCTCAGTTTTGCTCCTAACAATTCTTTAAATTACAGTTGACCTGCATTTCTGTCTCCTTTTCTTGCTTCAAATTGTTTTTTTTAAACTGCCACATTCTCAGGGAAATCATCTCTGACTGACCCACTTGCAACATTAGCACAGGCCAGATCTCCTAACTCTCCTCCTCTGTTTTTTCTTTTCACATGCATCATTATTGAACAGACCATTTACTTATTTTATTGTACTATTATTCTTACCCTACTCATTTCCATTATAATGCAAGAGGCAAGAATTTTTTTTTGGTTTTTTGTTTTGTTTTGTTTTGTTTTGTTTTGTTGCTGTTTTGTTTATTATTACATCTGCATCCTGGACAAATTGTAGGCACACAATACATATCTATTGCTCGAGTTAATAAATTGTCCTGACATTACAGCTGGGTCATATCTACTTTGATTACCTCTATTTCTTTGAGGACAACAGACAATAGAATAGTTAATTTAGGAGTCATTTATGACAGAGGGATTTAGTGAGGATTTTGGAAACTGGAGATGTGGCTTTGCATCATGATTTTACTGCAACCTGAGTTTTGGACCCTGATCTTCAGTTTCCTCTCATGTAAAATGAAAATCAAAGTAATACCCTCTTTTCAGTGCTGTAGTAAATGATGTATTTTTTTTAACGTATGCTGTTGACCCGTGAACAACATGAGTTTCAATTGCATGGGTCCACTCATACATGGATTTTCTTCTGCCTTTGCTACCCCCGAGATGGCCACACTGACCCTTCCCTTGCTCCTGCTCTTTAGCCTACGCAACATGAAGATGACAAGGATGAAGACCTTTACAAAGATCCACTTCCACTTAATGAATAGTGAAGACATTTTCTCTTCCTTATGAATTTCTTAATAATATTTTTCTCTAACCTATTTTATTGTAAGAATATAGTATTTCATATATATATATATATAACATATATATATGATGCTGAATATGTGCTAATCAACAGATTATGTTATCTGTAAGGTTTCTGGTCAACAGTAGGTTAATGATTGTTAAGTCCTAGGGGAGTCAAAAGTTATACATGGATTTTTAACTACTCAGTCAGTCAGGCTCCCAACCCCTGTGATGTTCATGAGTCAACTGTACATAGTAAAACATGATGGAGAAGTTGATTATTATTGTTGAACAAAAAATATGGCTGATTTATCTGAATTACCAGGAGGGAAATTAAAGCTTGAAAACAATATTAAGACATTTATACTACCTGGATATGGTATGGTACTAATTAGCTGGATACCTTAAAGAATGTACCGCTTTTTTTCCAAGTTGTTCTCTCTTTCTTGATTCCCTAAGTTTGGTCATTGTAGCTGAGTTATAATAGCATCTATCTTTTCTGCATAATGTTATGATGAACTGAAACAATCAGAAATTTATTTGCCACATGCATTTTTACATCTTATAACCTATTCTTTAGTCAATACACTTAACTTTATAATTTGATTAACGAAATCATTCTCTTTGGTATGTTTATTGTCACTTGGGGAAATTGGTATGGTAAGCTTACTGTCTAGAGAGGAAATTGTTATTTGACTCATAAAATAGCCTACCTTTCATATCATTGGTATAGCACTTCATTTTAGAAGTGTGTTTATCTTTCAACATATAGGAGCATGAAAGGGATTGGTGATAGTTGGAAACTGTCCAGGTTAGGGGCAGGATTGGCAGTAGTGGGTAACTGCCAGGGAAGGAGAGGGCACACCTCATCAACAGGGGTATCTTCATAATAAGCATTTGTATACCTAACCCTGAATTGTACCCTACATCTTCAAAATTAAAAATTAAAAAAAAAAGAAAGGAATTGGCAGTAGCATGATACTGCCGGAGTGGGGGTGAGGACGCAACATCAATAATAGTACTGGATCTCAAACCAGACAAAGTGAGGACCAAAGGGAGGCCCAAACTTTACCTATATGATGTCTACTTGTATACCTAATCCTGAATTGTACATAACATCTTTAAAATAAAAAAGAAGGAAAATGTGTTTTTGCAAATGTAATCAAGGCAAGAGGAAATCATTAAGATACAACAATAAAATAAGACTGATATCCTTATAAGAGGAAAATATTTGGACATGGAAAAAGGCACAAAGGAGAATACAGTGTGAAAACACACACAGAGAGGGCAGACTGCCATGCTAAGGAGGAGGCAGAGACCAGAGTTATGTAGCCACAAACCACGAAACACCTGGAGTTGTCAGGGGCTAGAAAAGGCATGGGGATACTTCCCTAGAGGTTTCAAAGGAAGCATGGTCCTACTGATACCTTGATTTTGTCCTTCAAGCATCAAAGCTATGAAAGAATACATTTCTCATCTTTAAGTCACCCAGTTTACGTTGTTATAACAGCCCTAGAAAAGTAAAACACTCAACTACTTTAATACGTATGACACTATTATGTTCTGATTTTTCATACTTCTTTTCATATTGTTTTCTCTTATTGTTTTACTGACTATTTAAATATTGCTATTTATCAGAATTTGACTTTTAGCCTTTTTTCTTTCCATTCTACATCATTTACTTAGATGAGATGGCCTCCTCCACAAGGAAGCCTTAGCTGCCATCTATATACTGTATACCATGTGCATATGTTAATACAGCAGCTAAATGTAATTAATATTTGTATTATTAGGCAACACAGAACAGAAACAATGGTTCTTTTTATCTCTGGGTTCTCAGCACAAATAACACTATATTGAAAACAGGTCACATTTCGTTCATTTTGAATGAACAGAAGAATTCATGACTGAAGAAATGCCTGCACATTGAAAAGTTGCACATTCTCCTTCTGTTTCCAAGGGGTGGCCCAATCAGTTTCCCCACCCTAGATGTCCCAACAGTCATACAAAGTAAAAATTTATTTTGGTAATTATTATGCTGCATAATTAATCATGGAATGAAAACTCTTGAGAGAGACTAATTCTGAGTATCTTCCTAATTGGACACCAAAGCTGAATTCAGCACCAGAGACCTAAGTCCTAACTATGAAAATTATAGTACCTTTAAGTAGGCAATATTGATTGACTTATTCCTATTTCATTCCTTTACAGTTTTGAAATTTTTATAAGAATATATACAGTAAAATAGTAATAATGATTAGCCTTATAAAACACGCTTCATAATTGGGGTTTCTCAGAGTGTTGTCTTGGTTAAAGGAAGAACATGTTAAACTGGGCTATATATCATAAAGCAATAAAAACACATAAGGAATTGAGTTTGAGAAAACAGTAGCTGCCTTTTGAAGAAACAAAAGTCTCTTTGAGTGACTTAGGACTAGATAATAGTACCCCAAATCTAGTACGGGTACCCAATTTTTGTGACACTGATCTGAATTTAACAAATGGCCTGGCCTCTTTGTCTACTGAAAGGCAGAGGAAAAACAAGCTGAGATCAGCTGACCTTCAGGAACAGCTAGAAGAAACAGTACGCTGTAAATAAACAATAACCAGAAAATGAGTCTCTTTGGTACATAATACTTCTTTATTATTAAAGTTCAAGAGAATTATAGGTACCTTCCTTATCTCTATTATAGCAACTCATTTAGTCTTTTAAGCTAAGGAAGTGCTTATTAATCTGTTATACAAATACATAAGTTGCAAATACTTGAACAATAGCAACATAAGGGAGCCAATGCACATTGGTCTTCACGATGAATGCATCCTATCCTCACTCACCTGTTCATACCCCAAGCATACGGTTTCACTATCCTTGGTGGAAGGCACTTGCAACTCTCCTGGCATTTAGCATAGAATTTACCTGGCTTGAGCCTATATTTCTGAATGTCCCATTTCTCCTTTGCTCCTTTTCTCTCAAAGTGTAGCCTTATAGGAAAACAGAAAAACATATTTATATAAACAACAAAGCACTTTGCTGTAAAAGACCTTCAGCAAATCATGAGTCAGCCAAGATCCGTACATGTTTGATTATGGCCAGTGAGGTCATCCAGTAAGCAGATGCAAATAGGAGTCAGAGGGACACAGAACACTGAAGTCTTCCATTGTGCTGTGATACACAGCATTGCAGTTACAGGCACATCTGCAATAAATTATATTTTTTGAGGATCTAATAGACAGTCTTTCACTTCATTTTTCTACCTGCACTGAAAGCCAGATATTGCTATTTCATACTTTTAAGTATCCTGGTTTTAAGTCTTTCAAATCTGGGGACAAGATGACTTCCTATTTTGACAGACTCCCTCCTTATACAGTCGTGTCCCTGTCATGGCCAGCAAACATTTAGATCATCAATCCTCTTCACAGATTCTGAAAAAAATCTGCTGACTGAAGGATTTTTTTTTTTTCTAAAATACGCAGATGAGCATACGAACACAAAAAGAATGCAAAAAACGAAATAAAGAAAAAAGAAATTGGCAACCAGAAACTTGGTTAACAGAAAAGAATTTGCTAGTTAATAAATTGAGGTTGAACATGACAGAGTTGAAATGTAACCTTTGCAAGTGCAATCCACAGGAATTCAAATTTGAAATGCTGGAAAATACAATGACACAGTTGCCTTTGTTTAATGGTAGCCCCTATGTTTTAAGGGGAATTGTAAATTCTAGAGAAAGTGAGAGAGGAAAAATAAGAGAGAACCTTTCAAAATTTTTCTAGAATAAAATGGTATATAAAAATATTTCTAAGAATGCTCAAATACATAAACAAAGTAAGGTACACATATATGTCACCTTGCATTCACTTCAATAAAATGATTTAGAAGAGCTATACAATTCAAATATCTTTTGGTAAGTCTGCCCACATTTTCAGATGAAAACAATTCTTACATACGAAGGTCAAGCTGTACAATATGACTGAATTATAAAAGCAGTTCTTCAGTCAATTTCTCTTATACCCATGGCTGTTAAATTTGCAGTTTTTATAGATATTTTCTTCCCCTCTTGAGTAGGTCATAAAAAATTTTAAAAAGGTATCTCAAGTAACTTCCATTTTTCTAAATGAAGGAACATGTTTATCAACAACAACTCCATTATTGCACTGTACAAAATTACTACATGTATTGCCACAAAAATCTAATGTCGGCATCAGAACTATGAAAACATTAAATATTTCATCTGAATAAAACATTAAAATCTATAATCCAATACCTTTCACAAAAAGGAAACCTGAAATCCAGGAAGGATAATTGTTGCAGAATATGGACAATTCAGACATTCAACATTTAAATTGTATTTAAACAAAAATCTTTCCATCACAGCTCTTCCAGAGGCCTGGTCAGGACTTATCTCTTTTATACTTATGAACTGACAAAAATGAAAATGTCTTAGTGTCTAGAGATAGAAGACCAGTTTGAGACCAACTGATTCTACTGATTAATAGATTAAAATATTAATGGTTTTGGACACAAGACACTCTTTCCTTAGGACTGCATAATTAGTTGACTAGTTAATGCAGTTGACAGTCATATATACACCATTCTGTAGTTGTCTTAGAGGAGGCAGAATTTAGTCTTTTTCTAGGTCCAATGAACTTTGGGAAACAGCCTATTTTCATGAAGTCTTACCAACTAAAACTTAACATCAAAATAGTGTATTCTATAAATAATAGAAGCCAACGACTTCTGCCTACTATCTTGTGGGTAACTAGAAAAAGAAACTATCTGTGATAAATTCCCCTTTTTTTACACATACATAGATGGTCTGAATTCACTAACATTGCAATGAGGAGAAATGTTTTATTAAGAACACTCATTTTCTTTTTGAATTAAACACCAGATCTGGTTACTCTCAACCGCTAACATCCTCAGGTTTGCAGTGCCTCTCCACTGCTATCCTCAATTAAGACCTCTCAGGAAACAAAGAACGGTTGTTATCATTAATAACTTCATGAACATTTAAATTAGAGCCGAATCTCTTCTGGGATAACTTGCATTTTAAGTCATATATGTATTTGTAGAACGTTTTCTGTTTCTGGATAAAACCAGCAACAAGCAGGTAGGAAAGGCATTTTGGGAGTACACACAAAGTTTTTCTGACATCCTCAAAATAACACCATATGGTTGCTTTTTAATAAGTCAAAATCTGGCTTTACACTGCCTGTTTGCTCACGAAGGTACAGACACACATTTGTAGTGTACATCTTAGGTGTGTCATAAAAAACCTGTTTTCAGTGACCCTCCCAGAATTCTCTTTGCCAATATGTAGCAGGTGACTGATTAGCACTGGAAGATCTGTATGACTGCACAATTTAGTTCAACTTTGTTTAATATTGAAGCAAAAATCTAATAGTGGTCAAACTGTAATATAATATAATCACTTTCTGAACAATAATGATTTTAGAGTTTTGAAGAACTGATAGAATACCTACTACCTTCCATGTGCTAACTGTTTATCACTTTATTAATTATGTAAAAGGGAATGCCAGAGAAGTATGTTTTAGAAAAACTGAGTTTCCCAATCTATCTCTAGCTTAGCACCTCATTCATCTATTCATTCATTGATTCCTTTGTGCATTCATTCAACATAATTGCGTTGAGCTTGTACCATGTTCTAGGCACTCTTCTAAGTTCCTGAAATTCATCTTTGAACAAAACAAAAATCCTCCCCACAACACCTACATAATTTATGATTTAGTAGTAGGTGAGACAGACAGCAGGTATAATATATAAGTAAAATATATTATGCTAGGTCTATATGTGCTGTAGGAAAAAATGGATTTTATAAAAACTATCAAATTTAGAGGGGTAAGAAGAGTCAGAATTTGGGGTGACTTCAAAGGAAGTTAAAATTACAATAACTAAGAAGAAAGGGATAGTTGTGTAAGATATACTATAGGGATTAAACTTGAGCACACCTACAAAGCTCCAAGTTTTCTAATTTTCAAAAGGAAATTATAAGTTAAGGTCAAATGATGGCTAATGGAGAATAAGAATTAGAATTAACATCTCTCCACATAAAAATGTAGATTTCTATCCTCACAGCCTTTACCCCACACACCAGTTCATTCCTAATTACATGTCTCCCAAACTTGTCAAAAACCTCACAATTGGTCTCGTCTCTTCTATTTTTTGTCCCTTTTCCCCCTCTTTCAGTTTATTTTGTAGTCAATGGCTAGATTTATGTTCTTGAAACATGGCTCCTCAAATGATCTACACATTTTCAAAATGATTCCATTTCTCCCTACTGCCTACAAAAATTCAAAAGTCTGACCTACTGTGTGGCTTCTCTGAACTGCAACCAAAGAATTTCATTAGTTTTGTTTTTCATAACTATTTCATTTTTTGTCCCAGTTGGACTAGTCAGATTTTTATACTTATCTATTGATTGCCATTCCATATAACTTATTCCATATCTTCCAGGCATCATGGATCTCAACTCTGAATACTGCCTCCTCCTCCTAATCTTTTCTGATTTCTTTTGCTCTTAAAACCAAAGAATTGTCTCCCATCTAGGAATCTTATTCAATCCCTAGACCATATTTTGATGTATATATGCATGTGTATATCTCTTTCTCTCTCCAAGAATATATAAAAATTAGTCTATATGTTTCTAAAGCACTACTTTTCAAACTAAAGCTTACAGGATTTTCCAGAGTGTAATACTGGAGCAATTGATTACATGACACATCCCATGAAAAAAAAAAAGATACTATAACTAAATACGTTTAGAAAACAAATAGGTTAAAAATATTAGTTCTTACTGTTTAAATATGTACATTGTTTATCCTTTTTAATATACAGTAAATATAAATAGTACTGAGTAAGAGTCTCGTTCAATGTTATACAGTCCCAAATTTATATGATAATGAAACGCCTTTTTGCCTTATTCCTATGGGCATATTTTGAAATTAGTTTTCAGAGAAACAGTGCTTGGAAATGTGTAGCTAAAAATTATGATTTAGGGAACTATACCTTCCATCTCCTTTTTATCTGTTACTTAATTTCTGAAATGCCATATAAATCAATGAAAACTTAAAACCGAGTTATCTTGAAACTCTGTGCTTCAGGATGATGTCAAAATTGCCCAGATATTAGTACACTTCCCTGTGCTCTCTGTTGCTAGCGGTCACCAACTGACCTGATAGTTGTGGCTAACTGTAGGTGCTTAGTTGATGAAGATGACCTATTCTAGGAATGATCAAATCTGCCCATTGAAGCCAAGCACATGCCTGAACAGTGGGCATCGTCCAACCAAATGCAGAAATGGAAAAATAAAAGAATAATATGTGGTTATAAGTAAACAGAGGGTAAAAGATAGGAAGACACCCTGCTTGCCGTGAGTAAGTGTTGATCGCTGAAATGAAAGAAGTAAGCATGAAAGCAGAGGACAGTGTTAAGAGAGGACAAACTTCAGATATCCCATCTTTACTTCAACAGCTGTCAATCAGTCAACATGGTCCCCAGCAGACAGAAGTGTCTAGAGAAAATGCTGCTTCTTGCCACTGAGATAGGGTGATGAGGGGTATCACCAGCATCTGGTTTCTGTTTGTCGAGGTCAAGAATGTCACTTACCCCACAGTGCACAGGGCAGCCCCCATCCACAAAAAAAAAAATTGTTGAGAACCCTTTACCCCTTGCCTATACTGAATTCATTGTTTCTCCATTTAGAAAAACTAAGTGGAAGTTGTCAGGTGAGGTATTTTTGTGTGAGGGCAAAGGCATATGCAACACTGCCTTATGACATGTATGAAGACTTACCATTTGTTTTGTTTTAGTGTTTCCACATGGCATATTTTTTTTTGTATGATGAGGCCTCTTCTTCAAAGGAATTATTGTTAGAGACATCACAATCAAGACATACATAAACCAACTAATAATATGAAATACAAATGTGATGCTATCAAGTTCTCATGGTGATAAATCACGGCTTAGATGAGAAGGTTTAAATGCTCTGTGAGGATTCACAATTCTTTTGATTTATTGTCTTAGAAGATTGAAAAAAATAAGTCTATAAATAATTTTTTGCAAGTAAAAATGCTTCTTAATGTCTATCCAAAGACTGAATAACAATGACCCTCCCTATTTTTGATAACATGGATTTGTATGTGCATGCACACACACACACACACACACACACGTGTTCCTTTTGAAAATTTTCTTTTTCTCTTGATTTTTATAAATTAGGTTTGATGTTTGAAGCAAAAATTATAACATTGCCTGATGTGATTCTAAATGTTTGTAAAAGAAACATATATGAAAATTACATTAAATAGAGAAAGATAAAGAGATAAAATGAGAGTTCTGTGCTTTACTTGAACTGTAAAGTGACATCAATAGAATTTCTTAGTCTGTTTGGGCTTCTACTACAAAATACCATAGACTGGGCAGTTTATAAACAACAGAAATGTACTTCTCACAGTACTGGAAGCTAGAAGTTCAAAGTCATTAGCAGATTCAGTGTCTGGTGAGAAGTGGCTTCCTTGTTCAGAGACGGTCATCTTTTCTTTTACCTTTTTCTTTCTTTTCTTTTTTTTTTGAGTTGGGGTCTCAGTCTGTTGTCAAGGTTCAGTGCAGTGGCACAATCACAGCTTACCACAGCCTCAACCTCTTAGTCTCAGACAATCCTTCTGCCTCAATCTCCCTAGTAACTGGGGTGCCAGGCACACACCACCAAGCCCAGCTCATTTTTTGATTTTTTTTTTTGTAAAGATGAGGTTTCACTATATTGCCCAGGCTGGTCTCAAGCTCCTGAGCTCAAGTGATCCTCTCCCTTTGGCCTTCCAAAGTGCTGGGATTACAGGCATGAACCACCGTGCCCAGTTACAGCCATCTTTTCACTATGTCTTCACATGGCAGAAGGATTAAGGGACTGAGGTCTCTTTTATAAGGTCATTAATCCCATGAATGAGGGCTCTGACCTCATGACCTAATCACCTCCCAAAGTCCTTACTTCCTCACACTTCTCATGTTAGGTGTTAGGATTTAAACATATGAACTTTGGGGAAATATAAATGTTCAGTCTATAACATTCTACTCCTGGTCCCCTAGCCCTTATGCTTTAAATAATTCATGGTTTCAAATAAAATTTTTAAAAATACACTGAATTGAATGAAAATTAAATACAACATATCAAAATTAGTGGGACACAGCTAAATCAGTGCTAAGAGGGAAATTTGTAGCATTACATGCACACACTAGAAAAGGGAATACCTTTGAAATTCGGCATTTAAGCTCCACTTCAAAAACCAAGGGGAAAAGAAAAAAAAAAACAGAAGTAAACAGAAGGAGGAAAATAATAAAAAGCAGAAATCAGTGAAATAGAAAACAATAGAGGAAATCAGTAAAACAATGAACTGAAAAGATCAACAAAATTGCCAAATCTCTAGCAAAATGTCAAAAAGAAAGGAAAGAGAACATATGTTACCAATATCAGAAGAAAAAGGGGATATAACAACAATTCTGCAGATATCAAAAGGAAACCAAAGGAATACTACAGACAATGCTATCCACATAAATGTGAAATTTTAGATGCAATAGATCATTTTCTCAAAAAACAAAAACAACCAAAACTCACCCACTAACAAATAGGTAATTTACTCATATAAAGCCCTGTAGTTTAAAAGAATTTAATTCATAATTTTAAAACTTCGAAAAAATAAATATATAGGCACAGGTGATTTCACTGTACAATGCTAGCTACAAAGTTTTTTAGATGGTCTTTATAAAGCTAGGGAAATTGCCCTCTATTCTTATTTATATTATTTGAAGTTCCTTTTAAAATAATCAAAAGATAAGCTACAAACTGGGAGAAAATGTTTGCAAACTGCATACCTAAGTGTCCATAATATCTAGAATATATAAAAAACTCACAAAACTCAACAGCAAAAGAAAACAAGCAACTCAATTAAAAATGATCAAAGACATGAAGAAGCATTTCACTGAAGACGAACAGATTGTAAATAAGCTTTTGAAAACATATTCAATATCATTATCCATTAGGTAAATGCAAATTAAAACCACAATGAGATATCATTACAAACCTATCAGAATAGAATAGCTAAATAATATAAATTGACAACACCAAATGGTCTGAAGGACGTGAATAAATTATATTATTCATACATTGCTGATGAGAATGTGAAATAGTACAGACACTCTGGAAAACATTTCAGCAGTTTCCTAAAAATCCATCAGGCAACTACTTTATGATCCAGCAATTGCACTTTTAGGCATTTATCCCAGAGAAATGAAGACTTATGTTCACACAAATACTGTAAGCACATGTTTATAAAGGCTTTATTTTTAATAACCTCAAACTGGAAACAACCCACTTGTTCTTCAATGAGTAAGTGATTAAACCAGCTGTGGTATATCCCTATCTGCAATGCTACTCACAAACAAGAATGAATGAATGATTGAGGCTCAAGCAGCCTGAATAAACTGTTTGAAAATAATGCTGAGTGGAAAAAACCAATTCTAAGTTATATACTGTATCGTTCCAGTGATATAACATTTTTAAAATGTACCATTAAGAGGGAGGTGTGGTTGGCTCTCAAAGCACAACATGAAGGATCTTTGTGTGATGGAAGCATCTGTATCTTAACTGCAATGTCAATATTTTGGTTGTAATATCATACCATAGTTTTGTAATATGTTACCATTGATGAAAAACTGGGTGAATGGTATATGGGCTTTCTCTGTATAATTTCTTACAATTATATATGAATCGATAATTATCTCAAAATAAAAAGGTTAACAAAAAGCTATGTTTGCCTCTTTTAGATCAAAATTTCAATAATCAATGAATATTTACCAAGCTTGCCTATCAATTTCCTCTCCTAAGAGACAGGTCAATGTCCAAATGGCAAGAATTTTTAATCTCCCAAGCCAAATAGTCAATTAGTGATCACTGTTCAGAGTACTTTGCTGAACTGGGTTGTGAGTCCATACATAGGCCATGAAAGAGGGAACCATCATAGGTCACATCTGCAATGAGGTGGGAGATAAGGGACAGCAGAAGACATTTTGATCTGTTGAACAGCAACAACTCAATCCAAGAGGGTAAATATTAATAAAGAGAAGCAATAAGTACTTTTGTCTGGATATGTAGGGAAGATACCAAAAGGTAGTTTTGAAAAAGGCATAATAAAAGATAAGTAAATTTCCATAGAGAGGAAAGTGGGTGTGTTTGCTTGGTGAGGTGTGCTGGGTAGACATGGGAATCACACATAAGGATGACAAGAAGAGAAGCAGACCAGACATCTTGAAGCAACCTGGTCTTTGGCTCTCCATAGTATGCTAAGAACCTCAATTATTAATAATTTTTAATGATGCTTAGAATTAGGTCACATTATAATTTTTTTTTTTTTTTTTTTTGAGTTGGCGTCTCACTCCGTCGCCCAGACTGGAGTGCAGTGGCCACTTCCAGCCACCGCAGCCTCGACCTGCTGGGCTCCGGCGATCCTTCCGCCTCAGCCTTCCGAGTAACATTATAATTTTAAAGGTAGCTTTTCTTCTGAGTATATAGCCTAGAAGTATCTGAACCCTCACCATCAGGATTCGTATGCACATGAGCAACATCACTTGCAGTAAAGCATATAGAGCAAACCTGCTTCATCCTAAGGTACCGGCATCATCGCTGGAAGAGTTTGTCTTTTCCCAAGTGTACCCTTCTTACTCAAAATTGTCTAAATGAAAACTTGAGAAAAATGAGTTTAAACTGAGATCGTTTTTAGAATTGGTCATAGAGATAGAAATATCATGCCTTTGGAGAGTCACACATGGTACATCACATATGCCAGTTTGGTTTTCTTAGTACATAATATTTGGATACATGATAGGACAGTAGTTTCCAACCTGGCTGATTATTTTCCTTATGCAGAGAATTTAAAAAATCTCATTTCCCAGATTCTCATATGCAAAGTTTACTCAAATCTTTTAAGGATGCCTAGGAGTATATTTTAGACTCAAGTTGTCTTAGGTTTAGCAAAGTTTAGAAAGAAGTAGAAACTTAAGGTTTTTTATGGGCTGAATTTTTGACCCCCAAAATTTATATGTTAAAATTTTAACTCCCAATAGCCCCAAAAGGTAACAATATCTGGGGCTGAAGAGTTTAACGAGGTGATTAAATTAAAATGAAGGTGTTAAGGTAGCACGTATTTTGATATGATTGATGTCTATAAAAAAGAAAAGAATTTTGGACATGAGAGACAACAGGATTGCAAGCACATAGAGGAATGACCATGAGAGCAAACAGTGAGAAGGTGGCCATCTACAAGCCAAAAGAGAGTCCTTAAAAGCAACCAAACCTGCCTCTTGGATTTCAAAACTGTGAGATAGAAAAATTCTGTTGTTTAAGTCACCCAGCTTTAAATATTACCTAGTTATTTTGCTATGGAAACCTTAGCAAACAAATGCAAGGCTGAAACCCCATGCATCATTGAATAAAATTATGTTAGCATGCTTAATCTAATGGCAAAAATGAAGGTCATAGCAAAAGTGGTTTTGGAATCATCCCTAGAACTGAGGTGTGCAAATTACAGTCTGAAGGTCAAACCTGACCTCTCACCTATTCTTGCCAAAAGCATTTTGTTAGAAAATAGTCATATCCATTCATTTATGAATGTCTACGGCAGCTTTCAGCAACAAAGGCAAAGCTGAGTCGTTGAAGCAAAAACCATTTGGCACATAAGGCTTACAATTTTTATGATCTGGCCATTTACAAAAAAAATTTTTCAATTCCACACCAGGATATAAACTACAAGAAAGCAGAGATTTTATCTGTTTAGCATAGAGTTGTCAATATAACTGAAGGTAGTGATCAAAATATTCTATATATGTGCTGTCAGCCACACACGTAGCTATTTAAATTTAAATTAATTACAACCTAATAAAATTTAAAATGCCATTCCTCATCTCATTAGCCACATTTGTTTGCAAGATCTGCATACATGGTTAGGGTCTACCATACTGGATGACATAGGTCTTAGTTTTGTTCAACATTGGATTCTCAGTGCCTGGATCAGTTGTATGACAAATAATAAATACGTCTTCAATAAATAATTGCCAAATGATTGAATGAATGAATCGGTAAGGAAAGGAATGACAATTTTTCATCCATATGAGCTCGATCTAATCATTTGAATCTTTAAAAGTAGAAAAGAGAATCTCAGGCTGGAGTTAGAAGACAGATGTTGCAGAATACAGCAGGAGAGATTAGGCAGAAGGGTAGGTCAGATAAATTGAAATTATAAAAAGAACTTTCAAACCACTATTGCTGGTTTGAAGGAATTTACTTGACTTCCCGATGTAGGTGGCTATCAGGAGCTGAGAACAACCTTAGCCAACAGCCAGTGAGGAAACAGGAACCCCAGTCCTAAAACCACATGACACTGAATTCAACCAACAACCTGAATGAACCTGAAAATAGATCTCACTCTTACAGCCTCTGGAAAGGGATGCAACTATATATTGTGTGACTCTAAGCATAGAACCAGCTAAGCCCCACTGTGTCTGAACTTCCGACCTACAGAAATGGTGATAACAAACAGAAGTTAAGCTGCAATGTTTGTGGCAATATGTCACACAGCCAAAACACAGACATTAAGACTTCAAAAAACTCAATTTTTTCAGAAGGAATATGAATAAAGCATAAAATAAATAAAGTATATTTGAGAGAACAATAAACCTCTGATCCACCCTCCAAATATTCCTTCTGAAAGAATCGAGAGAAAGGCAAGTACTTAGTCCATGAAAGACAACCCTGCCTTGTACAAAAACACATCTTCAGAGCCAGCGAGAAAGAGAGACAATGATCTCATGCATACCAAGGCAAAGGGGAACACAAGGGTACCTACCAAAAGACACCTCTCAATTTCAACACCCTGCCAAATTTTACATTGCCTATGTAGGGCTTTGTAAAGAAAATTTTAATTGCAATTAGACTGGAAAAACTCTTTTTAAGGTTACACATACGCAAAAAAAAATCACAATGTAACGTGTTCTCCTTTCATCTGGCTTTGCCTGGAATCATCAATTTTATTTCATATATCTCATGAGAAATCCAGTAAATTATGTTTAACACATAATTATGTCATTCCCCAGGGAGGCCAAATAGCTATGCATATGGTAAAGTTGTATACAACAAAAAACACTAGGCATCTAATAAATTTTTGCAAATGCCTTAAAGGTAATAACACACATTTAGAAATAGAAAAGGCTTTCATGATCATCTAGTAACCCATAGACACACAAGGGCGCACACCTCCTCCAGGACAACGGTAGGCCTACAGCTGCCTTCCCTTGACTCCAAGTCCAGGGCTTTTCCTAATACCTCACTCAACAACCTTTCTAGATCTTCATGTTTCTGTGGATATTTTCATGTAACTTACAAATTCAAGATTTTTCGGGGTTTTTTTTCTCTATAAAATGCACACATTAGTAGCGAAAAAACCTGAGTTTTGTATCCCTTGCATAATATATGTTGCAATTCTCATATTCTTTTTCTACTCTTTTAGTTTTTATTTCTTATCTTTTTGGCAGTAAACTTCAAAACAGCACCATGGTGGGCATTTCTGTATTTAAGTCTCTGCTTATTTGTTGAATAAATTAAAAATAAATTTAAATGATTAAGCTGTCCTTATCTTTAGTTCTTATGAATTACCATGAATTAATGAAGTATTTGAATTATTATACAATTACACAACCCTATTATATATTTAATCTGATATTGATATTGAGGTTATTTAGTCCTGTCACTGATGAGGAGCAAGGATTTCTAAAAAAGATCAGAGGAAATTTAATATCTTGCTGTTCAGATAGAGTGATTTATACTATTTTTGATTGTTGGTTTTAGTTTTTCTCTTTGTTGTACTAGGGGTTAATTCACATTTTAAGAAACATATATTGTTCTCTCGTTTCTGATGAAATACCATTTGATATGTGAGGATGTTCTTAATTGGTTAACCTTGAGGCCAGAAAATAAAGAAGCAACTTTCCAGAAAAAAAAAAAATGCGAGTGGTCTTACAACAGGAAATATGAAACCGATATGATTTAGATATCTAAGAATGATGTCAAGTGATTGAAGTAAATCCTTTTTGGATGATAAACATATCTATCATGATATTGGTAATCAGGTTACTGATAGGATTCATAAGAAAAAATTATCTCTGTCTTTCCAAGAAGAATTTTCTAAAATATCTTCCATAGAATGCTCATTTCAGAAGTGTTAATAGGTGCTCTTTATCACACAGAATTCATGCCTGGATAACTTGGAGGAATTCTTTAGGCTACATCCTATTCTTGGAAAGTTGCAGTTAATATTAATGCATTAAAGGTTCAGATCAGTCCTTATAAAAGTCAAACTCTTTAATGTAGCTAAGTTCAAAGTTTTTCCAAACTCATTTGACTAAAAATACTACTTCTCAAAGAGCACCTATTAGTATCTCAGAGAACCAGTCTTATACTGGAAAAGTTCTGCAAGAATAATCTTGTGCAAATTTCTTACTGTACTCGGTTATATTTCCAATTCCAAGGTCTAAAAACTAGTGAACAGTTTATATTACACATGTTCTAGTATGCTCTGTATAAAATGGCTCAAGTAACTTGCACAAATGTATGAAATAAATAAGAGTGTCCCCAAGCTTAAAGCACTTGAAAGAGAAATGGATGGGTTTTCATCAAAAGCCATTGTATACTTTTGGGAAGCGTCTATTCATGTCTTTTGTCTACTTTTCTAAAAAATTATTTTAAAGATGTGGGTTTTGCCCACTTTTTAATGGGGCTGTTTTTTGTTGTTGTTGTTGTTCGTTTGTTTTTTCCGGCACATTTGAGTTCCTTGTCGAGCCTAGATGTTAGGCCTTGTCAGATGTACAGTTTGTCAGATATATAGTAGGCCTTTGTCAGATATACAGTTGGCAATATTCTTCCCCAGTCTATGGCCTGTCTCCCCGCTCTCTTGATAGTTTCTTTGTGCAGAAGCTTATCAGTTTGATGAGGTCCCTGGAAGTAAAACCTCAATTTCTCAATCAGTTAATCTTCGACAAACCTCCAACATCCACTGCTGGGGAGAGGAGAACCTATTCAGTAAATGGTGCTGGGAAAACTGGCTGAACACATGCAGAAGATTAAAACAAGACCCCTACCTATTATCATATACAAAAATCAACTCGAAGTGGATCAAAGGCCTAAACATAAAACCCCAAACTATAAGAACCTTAGAATATGCAGGAGACACCCTTATGGGCAACCAATTCTTGATCAAAACCCCAAGTGCCCAGACCATAAGAGATAAGATAGAAAGACGACTCTTTTGCTGCTGAGTGAAGAATGTATTGCAGGAGGGAGGAATGGATTTGGAGGAACTGGTTAGGAGGCTCTTCTTGACTATGCTGGGAGGAAAGTGGCAGCAGCTCAACTTAGTTTTCTCTCTCTGTAGTCTCAGATAGTAAACATGTTCACTTTTAGCGTGTGCAAATGAGTCAGAGAAGAAAGAGTGCATCCTAGGTCTTCAGTTACCAAGTATATGAGGGGAATCCGATGTCCATATGTGACAGGACAAAGCTTTGACTTTTAATTTTGCCTTGGAGACGGGTTTCAAAACTCATATCACTCAAAGCTCTGCCCCACCTGCACTTGGCCAGCCGTCAGCAAGACGACAGCTTCTTCTTCCTGGTTTTCTTAAACTCCTACCATTTCCCATAAGCAATAAGCTCAGAAAACATGAGCATCTTCCCGAGACAGATTCCCCAGGAAAACCAAAGCCTAGGCAAAAGAAGAGGTAGGGGACACAAAGAACACAGGATTTCTTAGTAGGACTGTGGCCTGGCTTTTATTACATTGTCCATCGGACTCTTAAGAATCCCAGTCCAGGCACACAGATCAGGGCTCGTGTTTTAGGCTATATTAAATAAATTAGGAAATGCAAAGGTCTGTTAAATGACATAATTTTGGCATTTGGCACTGTGTAAGCTTGCACATGACTCCTGTCTGCGTGAGTGTGTGCCTATTGGTGAATAAGTTCATGTGTGCATTGAAGGTCAGTCTGGAGGACAGGCAGCATGCACTCTACCCGTTTGACAGCACAGGCACCTCTCGATCTCCTCTCCGGGTGCGCTGCACCAAGTGGCAGAGTCATTCTTTGAACTCTAAACAAAACAGTTCCGAATTCGTGTTCTGCTGCGGGTCTGTCAGTATTACAATTATATTTCAGTAATACTGAGGAATATGCATTTTGTTTTAGTTCATACAGGAATATAGGTTTGTTTGTTTTTTTAAATCTGGCTTTTCATTTTTATTTTTTTCTATTTTAGACATGGGGGTACACATGTGTATTTGTTACATGGACATATTGTATAGTGGTGAGGATTGGCTCTCAGTTGGACCATTCCTCAGATAGTGAACATTGTACCCTGTAGGTAGTTTCTGAACTACCCCCACTGGTGTCCACACTGTCTGTTATTTCCATCCTTGTGACCATTTAGTTGCCACATATGAGTGAGAACATGTGGTGCTTGGTTTTCTGTTTCTAGTCAGTTTCTTTAGGTTGATGAACTCCAGTTCTATCCATGCTGCTGCAAAGGACATGATCTCATTCTTTTTATGGTTGCACAGTATTCCAAGGTATATATATTATATACACCACCTCTCCAGTATTCCATGGTGTGATGGTGTGATGGTGTGATGGTGTGATGGTGTGATGGTGTGTGTGTGTGTGTGTGTGTGTGTGTGTGTGTGTGTATACCACCTTTTCATGAACCACTGATTGGTTGATGGATATTTTGGCTGATTATACATCTTTGCAATTATGACTAGTGCAGCAATGGACATGTGGGTACAAGTGTCTTTTTCATATAATGACATCTCTTCCTTAGGGTAGATACCCAGTAGTGGGATTGCTGGATCAAATGGTAGATCTACTTTTAGTTCTTTGAGTAATTTCCATATTAATTTCCATTAAAGGTTGTACTAATTTACACTCCTACCAACAGTGGATAAGTGTTTCCTTTTCTCCACATCCACTTAAACATCTATGTTTTTTTTTTTTTTTTTGAGTTGGCGTCTCACTCCATCGCCCAGACTGGAGTGCAGTGGCCGCTCCCGGCCACTGCAGCCTCGACCCGCTGGGCTCCGGCGATCCTTCCGCCTCAGCCTTCCGAGTAGCTGGAACTACAGGCACGCGCTACCACACCCGGCTAATTTTTTTTTTTTT